>VZTL01046150.1:0-25323 GCA_013400535.1 Scopus umbretta | reverse complement strand
GAAAACCAACAGCAGCAGCAAACTTAGAGTAAAAGGGATAGAGAGGCCTGAAAAAAGTTCAGAGTTGGCCCTTTTCCCTGAATTAGAATAAATGTACGGTCCTGCCTTCCCTCTCCAGAAAGCCTTCCCATGACCCAGCACTGAAAGGTACAAGGACTGTAGGTTTGGGTTTCCCCATCCTTTGTATTCCCCATCCTTTGTATTCCCATCCCTTTGTATTGGCCCTGGCAGTGGCAAGGGGCTGAGATGGACCAGAGTGCGTTTCCTGTCCCTGGTGAATCACGAAAGAGAAGGGAAAAATGATCTTGCGCTCAAATCTTGGTCTTCAAATGAATTAACGAGTGTCTCAGAAACTGAAAAAACAGCCTTGCCTGGAGTGGTGAGCAATGTGTTCTGCTCTGCACGGGATTTAGTGTTTCTCTTCGTGTCCGTGAAAACTGGCTCCATGCACCTTGGGCAGAGCCAAGGCGAGGTACTTGGCAGCCAGCTTTGTGAGTGCGTTGCCTTTGAGTCCTGCCTGAGGTTGGGCTGAAGATGACTGATCCATCATTTAATGCTTGTTTGTCTGACCCTGTTGACTATAATGAAATGCTTTTGTTTTACCAGGGAAGCCTGAGCATTTCATATGCAGGCCCATCCTGTGAACTTTAAGGATTTGGGCGCAGATGGTGGATGGGAATCCAGCTCAGCCCTTCGCAAGCTGCCGTCCCTGCAGGAGCCATTGCTGTGCCACTGTACAGGGTATGTTGCCTGCTTCTACCCTTTAACAAACACAATAAGTAAGAAGTCTCCTGTAAGAGGTGTGGTAACTCCCTGGGACTCTTGTACACAAAACCACAACAGCACAAAACGCCCTTGTGCAGCTCTGATGCCTTGGTGACTCCCAGCCACGCAGCGTGGCTTAGTCGAGCACTCGCTGACATCAGGCCATTGCCTTTCCTTTTAGCAAGTGCATGGATGTCTTTGTCCATGAAGAGCTGAACCAGCACATAGATCTGTAGGGTGAGACTTGCTATTGGGCACTGGAAGCACCACAAGAGCAGTGAGAACTGCAACTTTCAGAGTAAGAGTTGTGCAGAAAAACGGGGGGGGAAGCAGTGCCTGTTTTGTGTTGATCAATCATGCCTTTTTTTCAGTGTTTCCTGGAAAAAAAACAAATCCAAAACTCTGCTAAAGGAAATTATATTTTAGGTTGAAGCAAATATTTCATATTATCTCAAAATACTCTTTTCAGCCTGGGGATGCAATTTGGTTTGGTAGCAGAAAGCCTGCCAAATAATAAGCCAAAAGTTCAAATTTTCAAAGGGAATTAGAGACAAACAACTGCTGCACGTGTTCAGGGCAGTCTTAGCTCCTGCTTATTTCTCTAAACATCTCAGCTGTGAGGGTTAATAGGGATGAGGATGTGTCAGCCCTATGCCAGGTAGTGGATTTCAGCCTCCAGTGGCACCGGCTTTTGCAGATTTACCACAAATTTTGTTACAGTTGTTTTTCAAAGCCTGGTTCCTCATATCCTGTAATTATGTGAGAGTTTCAGCATTCTTTAAAACTGAAGGTAAATTGTCAACTTTTGTGATTGTACAGAATAGCTTGAAAACAACCAGAAAGTTTTAAAAGGAAGAAGGGCAAAGAGAGGAAACCCAAAATTACGTTTCTTTGAAATCTCAAGATTTGTAAGGCAAACTCGTGATTTTGTGGCCTAGGACAGGACTGCTAAGTGCTTAGTGTTGGCAGTGCTGTGTTTATTTTCCATGCTTGGATTTCTGCATGGCTTTATACACATTATGAAAAATGCAGTATTTTATGTTATTTTTTAAAAGGAAGCAGATCGCTTTGTTGGATGATCTCCAAACCAGACTGTAACATACAATAAAAATTCTATAGTGCGCTGTAACAGACTACAAAAGGCTAAGATGTTACTTTACCAGCACAAAACCCAGGCACATTACGGAGGAAGAGAATTATAAGGTATATCGCTTGTATTTATGGTGAAAAGAGAAAGAAAAAATATACACTGTGTTTGTACACTACATATTGAAATTACAGAACATAATTTAATTAGATCTTTATAAATAAAATCCACATATACTGATTTATGATATATTTATTTCTCAGCCTTTGAAATGATGGCTGCCTTCACTTTGAAAACCAGTCATTTGCAGACGTCAGGTCTGTAATTCACAAACTGGCACAACCATAAGTTTGTGGATTTGAGTCTGGCAAATACCAGTCCCAGTGTATCTGTTTCAGAGGCACATGCTGGGATTCCCAGTGAAGGCAGCAGGGCAAGCATGCTGCAAAAGGCACCTATAACAATTTCTTTTTTTTAAATGTGTAATTATAAAGATTCAATCACTTGTTTTGTTCATTAAAAAACAACACTAATGTAATACATAATTATAACAAAAGAGAAAACTTATGATCTTTGTAAGCTTCATCTAAGTGTCCCCTTCCCTAGAGGGAATGCTTCATGCTATCTTTGCAAAAAATATGTGATTAGTACCCAAGTCATGAGTGAGAACTAAAAGCAACTGGAATACAGGCCTTTCTCGAGTGAGCAGAGGGAGCTCAGGACAGGATCAAGACCTAATTAAACGTGCATATGAAAGGCTAGACTGAGATGCCTTTACTCACACTAATGAAGTGTCAGTTTTCCTGAATCACATTGCTACACCATGGACTTCCACTTCTTTGCCCCAGTACTGAGAGCAAGTTAGACACCTGGTTTCCTCTCCACCCCTGAGCCGGTTTGGAGGTTGGTGCCTAAATGACTCCTGAGAACAGGAATTCAAACTTTATTTCTTGATGTGGTTTGAGCCACATTATAGTTTGCTGCTGCTGGAAGAGGGAGATCCTGTTCTTCCATCTGCCTCCCAGCTTCTGGCCCCATATTCCTGCCAGTCGAGCTCTGTCGCTCAAACCAGTGCATGGGCCACAGGGTTCTGATGTGAAGTCCTCAGCTTCTGCAGGGACATCTTGGCTGCCGGACACAACGCAGCGCACACTTTCCTGAATACCACTTCTTCCTTTTTGCACAGTCCCAGAGTTGCCTCCAGCTGGCACACAGAGGTCAGCAGGGAATAAATACATAAGGACTCACCACCAGTTAACCAGGAGTGTTACCTGGAAGGTGTTGATCGAAGCCCTGGAGGAAGGTGGTGGTTCAGGGTGAACCTGAGTGTCAGGCTCTGCTTTCACCCCTCTAAAGCTGCAGCAATTTCAAAAGAACATGCCCGTTCTGGTTGTAGAAGTAGGAGCTCAGCTGGAGACAAAACAAGAGCTACTGGTTTTCAGCCACTTCTAACTGGAGGTAAAATTGGATTTTAAACCTTAAAGCAGAATCCATAAAGAACTAAGGCATGCAGCAGCACTTTTGCTGGAGGGTGCGTTCTGCTGCTGATCGAAAGGAGCCTGCAACAACTGATTTTGACTTCAAAGAAAGAAATTCATGGTTGTAACCACTTTAGCCTCTGCAAAAGGGATGTAAAAGTCTGTGATGGGTCAGGAATTTATTCTTACCTCCAATCCTAAAGACAGGTTTATTTCATCCCTTGCGGAGATTGGTTTGTGTCTTTTACTATGGAGCCTTCACATCACAGGGCCCAGCTTTCCTCCCTGAGTAAATAGGTAGAGGTTGAATGAGGCAGCTCTCCCAGAGTGGGACTGTCACTAGATGATGGCTCTGTCTCTGTGATACTGAAAACAGACATCAAGGCACTTTTCACTAACACATTCCATCAATGCTAGAGACTTGTCATGCAGGGAGCAAACACCGAGTGAAGCAAAGGAAGCATTTACAATTTGCTGCCGTGAAAGGAGACAAGATAAATCAATAGGAACTAAATTAGCACAGCCAGCGGCCCTCACACCTACTTTGGAAACTCTATTAAAATCCATGGCCTAGAATTTACAGGAGGGATTATATGTGTGAAGGGTGAGTCAAGATTTTAGAGTGAGCTAATGTGACACCCACTTCTCAAACTGCCTGAAAACACTTACTGCCAGAATGCGCTGCCAAAGACAAGAGTTCTAGTTAGTATTTGCTGGCTGTCATTGGCCTCAGATAAATACGTTGGGAGGGTAATAGTGGAGGAGTCAATCAAAAGATAACACTGAGTAAAGCTTAGTTGTATAACACAACAAGAAGTCAAATTTAACCAGAGCTGAACATATGTCTGAGTACCGGGGGCATAGTTAGAAGCACGATAGCCCAATAAGAATCCAAAGAGAGTCATATTTGAGAACACCACACAGGAACGAGATCTGACAAACACCTTGTGTGATTGAGTTGGTTGTGTTATTGTGCTGCTCTTGGGCGACCTTTTTAATTCAACTGAAATGATATCTGTCCTAGGCTGTTGCAGAACTTCGTAGATTTATGACAGCATCCCACTGACACACTGAGGCACAAGAAGACTTGCTAGAAGTCAAGCTGAGGTAATTAGACTTGCAGAAATCTGTTCACTGGCGCAGTGAATGCAGCATTTCCAGGAAGCATCCGGTGTTTGTGTTCTGTGCCGTTGATCTGCACATGCACGGTAATCTCAGACACTCGGATTATTGCAGAAAAACAGAGCAGGCTCAAATCTCCAGGGCCACATGTGTGTTGTAGAGTTGATCTCTGTGTATGTGACAAATCAAGGATTGCCAGAAGTCCAGCAATTGCAATTCCCAACCTGGCTGCTGGTTATCTAGGAATCCTAGGCAAATGTATAAAGTCCTCTACTTCTACCAGGCACAACTTGTACAAGAAAAAAAGAAGTATCCAGGAAAACCTGAACACATGGCAGCAGTGCAAAGAAAATGCAAAGCCACTCAGTCGTGGCTGCCAGACTCTTACTATTTCACTGCACCTTCAGGAGAATTTCCTTTTTTTCTGGTACTGACAGAGCATGCTGGTAAAGCCCTTTGGACTTGTAGGGGAAGAAGGGCTGGATCAGGGCTGGCTCCACAGCAGTGAATTTTTCAACTCTGCCCCTTTCCAGAGCTTCCCAAGGAAGTCAGTAAGCGCAGGTCCTGGCTCTACACTATGAAAAGGGTAGGAACCTCAGAGTCACTTACCCAGCGCCTGCCAGAGGAACTGCAGGGATAAACTAGTCTGGTCCTGCACCAGTTTGGCAGCCTTTTTCAGAAGAACACAGGCTTCATGCAAGAGCAGAAAGGCACCACTAGGTAGTTACAAGACAAAGTTGTTAAAGTAGTTACAGAACAGGGGGTTCTGCCAGCCTTGGTGGTATTCTTCAGCTTCATTTACATTTCTAAAATGCATTGAGCCTTTCACCTGGGAGATGCTATAGAAACACAAGGCATTAATAGCATGGAATATACAATAAAAACTAAAAAATGTAAAACACATGCAGTGCAAGTGGGAAGAGAATTCTGTGCATGCTCAATGCAATTACTCGTGTCTTAAGCATGCATTAAATTGCAGCAACTAAAGGCTGTGGAGTACAGATCATAAACTTTTGCAGTGGAATCACTGCAAAACTGTCAGGGCAGAGATCTGACCAACATTATAAAATATGAGAAGTGATTTTTAGGAGCCTCTGTTTTGGTGAGAGGGATTTCAGAATTGCTTTTCAAAGGTCGGCTGCACAGCATTTTGAGAATATCAGGCGCCAAGATTGCTCTTCTCTTTTGTAAACCCCCTGATGTTTCTTGTTCATTGGCACTGCACCTCACTGGGGGAGACTTTGTTTCACAATGGGATATTTGGGCTCTGTGGTAATGGGAACTAGGAAGAACTCAGAAGGACTTTCATGCTGAATCACAGCTTATCTTCTGCATAGCAAAAGGGAGGATTCCAGATCTTTTCTTCCTCTTTTTACCTTTAAGAGATTTATGGCAAACCTATTTTAGAAAGATCACAGGGAAAGAAATATCCATCCTCCCTGGGAGATAATTCACTTGTAAGTGGTCAGGTTAGCTATGCTGGCTTCTGTGTTGTGTGCATGCTGGAAATGAGCTGTGGCTGGCAATGCCAACTGGATGCTTGGGCACCACCCTAATATACCATGTGCCACCCATATAGACCTTGTTTTTGAAGAGCAAGATCTGGCTTGCAAGGTTGCTCTCTCTAGCAGATTGCTGGTGGGAAAGCTTGTCATTGCCCAGTATTTATCCATAGGGTGGCTGTTTCAACAAGACTGTCCCTCTGATCCATTTTGGGGGACTTTGGGGCTGCATGAGAGGTGAAGATGAGGAGAGCTGCTCAGGCAAAGCCTTTATGGTTGTACTGAAAAATTATTGTTAGATACGTTTAATGTGGAGCAGATTTTCTCTTCTGCCCCTGTGCAGTTTGGTGGGGCCGGGAGAGCCTGTGGTGCTGGCACCCTGCCATGGGTGAGTGGAAGGGACCTTGTGGGGCCTCACTCAATGGCTCAGGGTCCTGCAGGCCTGGACCTTCTTCCTACTCAAGCACACTTCTACATCATGACTGGTTCGGTGATAGTGTCTGCAAGTCTCTCATGGACCAGACACTGCATAAACCGAGAGCAGCTTATTTCCCATCCCAGCAGAAAAATGCTTTTGGGAAGGAGAGGTGGAGAGTAGCAGGTGGCCATACCAGTACGGTGGAGCACTGCAGTGGAGTTCCCTGGAGAGAGGTGGGGCAGAAGGTACAGGAATGTCCAGGTGAGATGCTGGTGGATGGCGGCTGTTGTGGGAAGCGCCCAGGTGCCTGGCCTTGAGCCCAGCCTTGGGGAACACAGGGGCAGGTGTCTACGGGCTGGAGAGCAGGGAGTTCCACTGGTTGTGCTAGCAGGGGAAGCTCTACCATGCTCAGCCTCCACCTCTCAGGTGCTGAGCATGGCCCAGAGATGGACAAAGACTTAACTGTGTGTTTAAAGAAATGCGTGTGATGCTCTTGCCGAGGGAAAGGTGGTCTGAGGAACATCAGCTTCGTGCCTTCTATCATCAAGGACAAAAAACATCAAAAAGGGAGGGGACTTCATTAGGGCTAGAAAACACTTATTTAGGAAATTTTGGATTCCCAGGGATATTTGCTGGCTTATCAAATGGATCCAGCACAGGCTTACAGGAATTCAGACGGAAAGGGGCTGGGAAGGGGCGGTGAGGCAGATCTCACGGCGCTCCTGTCCCTGCAGGCTGCTCTGCCCGCACGCCTGCAGCGTGTGGAGGCACAAGTGCCGCTCTGTCCTGCCGTGTCTGGGCTGGCGCGCTTCGGACATGGCACAGCTCCAGTGCTCAGGACTTCTCCTTGGCGTTTGAGCTAGGTCATTTCTGCAGCTCTCCTGCATCCCCAGTTGTTATTAATGGCACACCTGGTGCCAAATAGGATCTTTTCCATTCTTAATCTGTGATTAACAAGGTTTTAAAGTCATTCTCAGCTCTGCTGAAACCAAACAGCATTTTATATGACATATTGGGCAAAGGCTCTGTTTGAAGTAGTCTTTAATCTTAGTTCTGGGATTAAATCATATGTAAACAGTCACATTTTATCAGCTCAGCTACAAAGTAATTTATTTGTTAGTCTAATTTTAGTAACTTGTAGGTAATTCAATATTATTTGAAAGAGGTTATATAGGAGTGAGCAGATCTAATTTTCCACTGGTAGAGCAAGTAAAGGAGTCCCCTGATCCTGCAAAAGGCTCTTGCCTGTTACGGATAGCTTCACTGATTTTAGAAAAGCTATTCCAAATGTGTGAACAAGCAGAGTGACTAGATGTGGGGCTTTGCAGGACCAAGGCCTGCCGTTGTGTTTTTTTGACAGCATTGTTTGACATTGCAGTACATTTTTTGTAAGTGCTAGTGTTGCATCTATTTTTACTGTGTTGTGCAATTAGACTTTTAGGACAGAGCTATAACTATTGAACATTTGGCTGGAATTACTGTATCCCAATGGAAGAGATAAGCCATATTTTCCATATAACTAGAGGAGGATATATCTGTGGTATCCCTGTCTCTGTGGCAAAGAGTTTTAGTGCCATTGCCATCTGTCAGCAGTTAGACTGTATAATCTTTTATCAGCCATATTTATTTCATGGGCATTCAAAGGTGATGGGAATCCTTGCAAACTTAAATATTAGATTAGATTAGTCGTTACTATAGGACTTGATTTTTCCTATTAAAATATTGTTCTGTGCCGGAAATCTGAAAGATGTGAAATCTGATGTGCAGGACGTGAAACTATGTCCCTTTGCACAAATGCATTTCAAGACAATTTCTGAGTGAACATGGGTATGGTTTTATTGCTGCTTGGCGCTAACAGCTGAAGTAGGCTACAGGAGAAACGGGGCTGAAGGCTGACAGGCAGTGATCTTACGTAAAACTGAACTCTGTCCAGGAATATTTTACAAATCGAGACTCTCCTGTCCTTACAGCGCCTGGGATTTCCAGGTGATTTTGATGGGAGTAGCGGACTCTCAACAGCCTCATGTGAAGGAGCATGACTCTATTTTGTATCCCTGCTTCTATCTAGACTTTGTAGAGTCTACTTCCAAATGGCCTGACTGTGCGTGCCTTAACTCCTATTTAATAGGCAAGCCTTATTGTGTCATGGGGGAATTTCACCCATAAGTGCCGATCTTTTGTTTTTCTGTTGGGAAATTCAGGCTGAATAAATGCTAAAGAAAGCTTAAATCTTCCCCCTGTTTTTCTGTCCAGCATCTTGCATGCTTCAGTACTGGTCATACCCAGATCAGTATTAACTCACACTGGTAACTGAAATTCCCCCTCAAGGGACCAAAGTTGTGCTATCTAAAGTAGGAATGCCTTAATTTGGGTAAAATTAATCTAATCCAGGATTCTGCAAAATTTATAGGAGCTGGCCTGAGTTCTTCACCATACACATCCCAGTCCTTTACAGAGGGAATCTTTCAGATTTTCTTTACAGAAAACATCTTTCCCCCCCTTTTTTGCAGTTCAGCTGGCTAAAGACATTTCATTATCCGCCTGACTTGCATGTCTGTATTTGGGGAGGATTTGACTTTAAAACGCTCTAAAGACTACTCATAGCCTACAAGGCTCTCACTTGGTTCACATGGTTGGCAAATCTGGATACCAGGGCAGGAAAGGCCAATATGAAAAGAATAATGTGACTCAATTGACTGTGAAATTCTTCTAGGAACAGGTGTAATTGTGATCGTAAACATTTGTGAGATATTTTACTACCAGCCTTAATCCCTGCAGAGGGGAATATTTAGGAGTAGGAGAATAAATGTGAAAATAACTTCAAAGGCTGAGTTAAAAGATCAGGAACACGAACCTCAGGTCCAGCCAACAATCAGCTGAGCGGAGAGGGGTCTGCAGCTTTCTTTGATGCATCGTTTTCCTCCAGGTTGGTGCATCTGTGACTCCAGGAGACCCTAATGAGGATCCTCAGGGTGGTGGTCACCCCAGCCAGAGACCTCTTCAGCATGACCTTGCATTTTTCCATTAGTCCCATTTCTTTATCAGGGTAACACAAACTGTGTAACAAATCGCTCACAAACCCCAGGAGGGGAAAAAGTGAAGAGCAAAATTTTGCAACTGTGGCACTGTCTTTGCAGAGAAAGTGGCAGTGGGTTGGAGTAGCTCTTTGTGGAGGGAGGCGCTAAGCAAATAGGTGAAAAAGGTCGTGTTTCCTCATGCCTTGTGGAAGGCACAGAGCTTTCTTTTAATGAATGCACAGGAAATGTAAAAGCAGGCAAGGGTCTGAGGACTGCGCAAGGAAGTTTGATATGGGTTGAAAGTCCTTCCTGTGCTTAAGGCCAGCGTCAGAAGCAAAATGCCATTTACGTTCCACTGGAGCGCAGGTTTGCACAGTTCCTTGCAAAGGCCTCTTTGCTGGGTGAATTTTTCCCACTGCCGTTAAGGAAACACAACTCATTGGTGATTTCAAAGAGGGAAAATGACAAGCTATAAAGACAAACATGTAGGAAGTGCTATAGAGTGATAAGGAAGCCAGGATGGTAAATCAAAGCCTGAAGAGGAAGGATATGAAGGGGCACATACATATAAATCTTTCTAAACTGAGCAAGGAGCTGATGGGGCCTTTAGAGAAATGGAGAGTAAGTAGCTGGAGCTGCTGAGAAGCTGAATGAACTCCTTGACTTGATAAGCAAGGGAAAGCAGCTAAAGGTCACATACTGTAAGGACGACAGGGAAACACAGTGGTTTGCTATGTGGGAAGAAAGAGAAGGCATATTATTTAGAAGTTTTATGTGTGTAACCCAGGCAGACAGTGGGGAAATTAAAACTATTAAAATTGACAAGTCACCAATTTTACATTAACTGCAACCTACAATTCCAGGACTTGGTTTCTGGCCTTGGTGTTTGAGAGGTCCCTGGGACAGTGGTGGTGTCTGAGGAGGAAGACACAGAAAGCATTGCCTCCTTATTTAAAAAAAAAAAAAGGAATAAACCAACAATAATTAAAAAAAAAGAAATTAGACAAGTTGTAGAGAAGATAAAGTAAATATTACTAAAGGGCAAGCAGCAGTCAATTGTTTGAAAGCCATTTGGTAGGCAGTGAAGTGGCCCTCAATACCCAATGGTCTCACATTTCTGAAATCTGTATTTTAAATAGCCTGAATGTGCATTAAAAGTGCTCTGTGCTTGTACGGCACCAGCTACCACAAAGGTCTCGTTTTGGAGAGAGCTTTGAGGTGTTGCTGCAGTACAAACCATATCACAGAGTAATGCAGCACCTGGGGCTGCGTGGGTCACTGTGAGCAACCTGCACACCGATGTCTTTCTGACTCCCCAGTTCCAGTGAAAATGGCAAACATGTTCCAGGCTTCATGTCATGACTTTTTAAAGTGCCCCGTGAGTTTAAGTGCCAATATCCTACAGTGGTTTACATCCACTCTGTTCTACTTGTCGCCAGCCATAGCAGTGGCAGATGACAAGCTTGGTCACATTGGTGCTTCCAGCTGCCCTGATCTCTTGGGAATAATGCTCCTGCCACTCTGATATATGGGGTGTAGTTGAGATGCAGCTCTGTGCTCAGATGTCTTCATTATGGTCAGACCCATTGCACCATGGATTTGACTGAATTACAGGGTCTGAGCCTTCAGACAGACACACTTTCTCCCACATCCAGTGCAAGCGGTGAGATCTCATCCCGTAGATGCTGTGCAGAGGACAGAGGCAGAGGACCTTCGTCAGGTTATTTTATAGCTAAGCCAGTGTTTTCCAACCTTATTTTTAATTTATGGAGCTCTAAACGTTTGACACTGCAGGTTTGAACACTTTTGCAGCAAACCTAAGCCTATTTACTATCTCCTTGCTCGTGTAAATTCTTAGGAGCTTTTCACAGCCCTATAGAAAGAGTCCGTGTGCCTGAAGGGACCACGGCTCAAACCCTGGTTTTATAAAGCTATTGCTGCTCAGAGCTTTTTATTTTCATAAGCTGTGTGAAGATGGAGAGAAGCAGAGAGAGAAAGATGCAGTACCACAAGCTCTTCTCACCTTCAAGAAATTAGGAATACTTTTTATTTAAAGGAGAATTTATTGCAGTAGAGTTCCCAAGACTCGTGTCCCACTAAAGAGCGGAGGCACAAGGCTCCTCTTGTGAGGTGTCAAGTTACCCAGGAGACAGACTGAGCAACTGAGAAATGTTGCAAGTTTTTGGAAAAGAGATTTATATATAAATGTGTTACGGGAAAAAATACCTCTGCTCATACACATGGTAATTCTTCTGTCTTACTTTGTTTGCTATCTTTCTTTCTTTATTGTTTTCAAAGATTTAAAGGAATTTAATTAAAAAGGCAGTTTAACTACCCTCTTCTTTCCAGATAACAAACACTAAAATAAAATGAAGTGAAATACTGGAGAGCCTTCTTTATACCCCTTTTAAAACTAAACACAAAAGCCAAATGAGATCATAGGGTTTATCGGGCAAGATATTTCCAGAAAAGATTAAGAAGTGCCTCTGCCACTGTACAAGGAACAGCTGAACCTTCATCTGGAAAGTTGCAGTCTGTTCTCATCATCCATCTTTGGGAAAGATAAATCCAAAGTGGAACTCAGAAGGTGACTGGGATAATGGGTGACGCTTACAAGGAGTAACCAAAGGAGTGTGGGTCATTCGGTGTAGCAGAGCTGAAGTGAGGGCACTGCTTTCTGTAGGTGCAATAGAAGGAAGAATATTATATAAATGAAAGCAAATCTTTGGTCGACAGAATGATTATAAACTGTCATGGAATGAGGCTTAAGCTGGAACTAGGAGGGCTCTGGGCCTCAGAGCAACCCAGTTCTGCAAGACCTTGCATCAGGACAGCAGGGCCGGGGTCCCATTGTGTAAGCCATATACGAAAGGGATTGCACGTGAAGCTGTGAAAGTGGAGTCTGGCTGCAGTGAGCATCTCCAGTCCCATATGCTCCCAGAATACCATTAATTTCTTCCATTAGCCTGGTATTCCACAGGCAACAGTCTAGCTGTGATCTTCCAGAGAGCCAAAAGTAGGCTTTATTATTTAGGTTTTAGTTCAGCTATAATACATCATTTAGAAAAGATCCTGCTGTGTTAAAATGCATTCTGTAACATGGCAACATCCAGTGTATATATTAGACTGCAGTCTGCTTTGTCTTTGTGAGCTTCCACGTCAGCAGGTAAGTGATCGGAGTGGCCCACGACGGCCGGTGGTGGTGCGGGGTGTGGGATTCCATCTTGGGTTTACATCTTTTGCAAACCTGGTGCGGCCGCATTCCTTCCCAGCACCCGCCACGCCAGTACCCATGGGGAACCCTGGCCCTGGGATGGAGTTCTCTCTTAAAGCTGGCTTGATGATGGGATCTAGGAGCTGCAACACAGTGTGCTTAATGGCCAGCAGTGACAGGTTTATAAAACAGCAAGGCATCTATTGCCTCCAATAGAGATTGTAGTCCGGCTTTCCTCCTGGTGGCTGTCGTAGCGATAACCATGCGTCCGCAGCTTTCTCCAGGGTGTGCGGCCATGCCTTGCTCTTGCAGCAGCTGCATGCCTGACCCTCAGAGCTCTCCCATCGCTGAGGGGGCACTTACAGCACCTCCTGGGCTCGTGGCAGCCACAGTTCATCCCCCTTATTACCAATAGCAGCAGGGGGAGTCAATAATTAGGGATGCAGGAAGGGAAGGGATCCGTAGGGCTGCTTTCATCTTGCCATTCCCTCAGCTTGTCGGTACCAAGAGCTGTCAAGTGTGGCGGAGCAGGGCTTTGCCGAGTGTGGGTGCTGCCTGGCATGCAGCCAGGGTCCTGGCTCTCTCTGGGTCTCTCTGCTGGTCCCTCCCTGGGCAGGAGGCAGAGAGCAGAGCCGAGACAGAGCAGCACCCGGGTGTCAGATGTCTGTCTTAGCCTCTGACCGGCAAGAAGGTCTCCATCTAAGTCAACAAGAGCTCTCTGGACTTCGAACCATGGTGGGTGGATATTTTTAGAAGCCAATCAATCAGTGGTGACTGTTCAAGTTCAGACAAGTCAAACACAGCCTGCAAAGTTACACAGAAGCACTGTGTGTCGTGGAAAGGTTGGTGAGCCTGCTTATTCGACAAGCTGTGCCAAATCTGTGAGCTACCAGAGCTGAGTTCTTTTTAGAGAGATAGCTGTAAGAAGTAGAAGTGTAAACAGGCTGTGGATTGTACAACACACACTTTTTTAATTGAAGCAATAAATTACAGTCTGGGCTTCCACAGAAACCTTCTTTCAAGGTGCTAAAAGTGTTTTCCAAACCTGAACACAGCCTGAGGTCGAGGGGTTTTCATCTTGGCCTTTTTGCAGGTGAGGAAATCGAGGCACAGAAGTGTTTAGGGGCTACCAAGGTACCTCAGAGTTTCTGAAGAATCCAGCTTGTCTCCAGGGAAGTGCTGTGCTGCAACAGTGTTGGAAGAAGAAAACAACCACCTGTGCCCTGGCATTCCCCTTCACAGTCTGATTAGCTAAAATAGCAGCGATGGGGTTAGGGCAGCCTCAGGGCTCTGAATGGCAGTGGCAGAAGGGTGACTTTTTGGTGGCTCTGCTACAAGGTAGCAGCATCTGAAGCCCTTGCAGATCCTTCCTTAAAGAACACGGGCTGGAGTTTGCTATCACTGAGCACAAAGAAGAGCTGATTCTTGCAGGAATCTCCAGATGCTATTCTAGTGTGTAGGGATGAAATAAAATAATAATAATGAATCACCTCACCCCATAAAAAATGCCAGTACAGACTGGACTCAGACTGAACCTCTAAAACCAGACACCAACAAGTCAGTAGCCAGACTAGAAAATGTTGGTGTTTTGATTTCCAGAACCTCAGCTTATCCATCTTGAAAACGGGCCTGATGTTTTCCGTTGTTGTTAACCATTGAAAAAGAACCTGTGGCTCCTGCCCTGTCTGCTTCGATGCTACTTGCCCTTCCCTCCGTCATTGGAAGGCATCTGCTCCAGAGTTCCTCACCAGAGTCTTTGCACAGCTGCACAAAATGTAATGCACAATCTGATTCTCAAATTGGGCTTAACTTCTATGTTCAATGCCAGCTGGAGGGGCCTGCTGAGTTTTTGCTGATGCATCAGAAATATATTTTTAGGCAGGTTTCTCTATAATTATCACATTATAGCTACTGCTGGATTTCTCAGAGTATAGTAAACAATTGCTATACTTGTTAGAGGTCATGAATACAGAAAAACATTCCTCTGTGTGAGGTCTGCTGTTAAATAATAACTTGTCGTTTCATGGTGTAGGGGGAGTGAATGCCCTCGAAGGGACGTGCTGACATTGTTCAAGCCAGTGATCCAGTTCCTGTAATTTACACCACTTTCTTAAAGCTGTTTCTCTGAACAGGAACAGTAGATGGGTGAAGGGACAGCTGTTGCCCTGCTGCAGCTCCCCTCATCTTGCCGTTTCCTCTGTTACCCATTTTGTGGTAACAGTTAGGTACCCTCATCGGCAGAGATTTAGGCCTCAGGGTGATGGGCAGGTGAGTGAGGAAAGCCATTAACGTAACAACTGTGCAGGGCCCAGCTCCAGACAGGCAGGGGAAGTGAGTGGCAAGAGAAGGTGATCAGGCACACTGAGATTATTAACGAGTAATTTCATGATCAGCGGGTCTAATGAACAGCATTCACCCTTGTGGCGTCTCTGCTGTCTGATGTGGAGGGAGCACTCACTGATGCCTTTTCCTTGGGGGATACTAATGGTGTCTGTGTCCTCCATCTGTCATCTCCAGTGCACCTCTGGGAGCTTCCGAGCTTTGAGAAATCCTTCTCTCTGTCTCACTGAAATTGTCTGACATGTTCAGGAACTACTCACACGCACACACACTGTGATCGCACGTAAAGCTTTGTTTCCTTAGGAAATCCAGGCTTTACAGTAATCACCTCGCCATTTGCCCAGATGTAACATGCAGTTGTGGTTTTCATGGTGCAGAAGAAATGCAAGGATACAGCTGTGGCTCAAATCAGTTAACAAAATGGGCAAATTAATGAGCCCAGGGCCTCTGGAGCCCTATCTCAAAGCCCAAGCAGAAACCAAGAAATCTGACTGAGCTGCAAAAGCTGGGGTAGAGCAGTGAGCACTGGCCTGAGCAGGTGACAGACGTGTCATTTCCGACATCTCCCAGTCCCTCCCTGTGGTGGTGGGGCTCTGCCCCTTATTACCAGGTCAAAAGAAAGTCTTGGCAAAAACATGGCAAGTATAAGAATTCAGTCCTGAAGGAGCTCAGCAAGGATGTATAGGAGCTGATAGCAGCATTTCAAAGTCTTTCCAGAACTACTAGCTGAAGGAAAAAGGGGATGACATCTTCCACATTGCTGCATGCAACAGCTCATTGGCACTGGTGATCTTTGGTAGGCACCACTAAAAGCATGGCCAGGCTGCCTGTGGTTGGCCAAAGCGTCAAAACTATGCTTTAACTCTTGTCTGACTTATATGGGAAGTCATCCCTAGGGAACAAGTATCGCTTCCCAGCGGACCTGCAGCAAGACCCTTAGGTATTACCTCCCAGAGCTGTTTGATGAACCCAGATGCTTTAAAACTGTGCAGCTGACGGGTGGGCTGCTATGGCATGCGATTGTTTAGGGTGTGCCTAATTGCAAGTTGAGGAAAGGCACTTGTGTGAAATAGTTGGCAAAGGACTGCAGAGATGGCGGAGTATCTTTTGCAGAAGAAGCCTTGAGCAAGCAGTGGAAGAACTGAAATGCATCTAACGAACCATAGCAGCGTGTGAAGGCGTGTTGCTGAGGTGAGTTAGGATTTCAAGATGACCAATTAAGGTCAATATTTGTGGAGTCGCCATCCCTGGAGGTGTTCAAAAAATGCACTTTGAGACATGGTTTAGTAGTCATGGTGGTGTTAGTTTTGACGGTTGGACCAGATGATCTCAGAGGCCTCTTCCAACCTTAATGATTCTATGATTCTATGACAATCTGGTCAATATTTGCAGCCCGGGAGGCTGACACAAGTCCCAGCTGCTGCCACTGGAGTGATGGAGCCTCCGTTACTGGTGTTTGCTCACTGTATGTAGCTCAGTGTCCTTCTCTGCAGCTGCTGTGATTCATGGGGTTGGTGGCAGACAGCACACACTCTGCAAATCTGTGCACTTTAGGTGCACAGTGGAGCACAGACTTCTCTTTAATGATGGTTTATGTAGATTGGAGGGAGATATGGCTGAGGATGGACACTTGCCAATCATGGGGAGATTGCTATGAAGCAAAACTCTGACAGAGCATTCAGTTTTGAGATCTCAGTACTTCCGAATTGGCAGCTTGCATCAGAGCTAAATATCTGCCCCCACTTCTGACCTCAGCAGCCACCCTGGCATTGGGGGAAGGAGCCAAACTCTGATACAGATCTGACACTTCCCAGACGTGCTGTGACCACCCGGCCCTCCACCCCTCCAAACAGTACCGTAACACTCTCCATATTCATGTAGAAGAGGATGATTGAAGGAGGGAATGGCAGTCTCCATACTCAGCCCCCTTGCTTTTTTTGGTTTGCATTGCATGCTCCATGTTGTTTTAATGTAGTTCCTAGTATTTAATGTGTTTTTATTGCTTTCTCTAATAACACCAACTGAGCACTAGGAGCCAAATTAAACAAGCCATGCCAATAAGCCAAACATTTCACTTCAACGAGCAAAGCGGATGCCTCTTACCCCTACTCAGGCTTAGATAAGTAAATCAAGGACCTCGCTGCTCATCAGGGAAAAGGAAGGAGATGGGTGCTGTGGTGCAGGTAGGGCAGAGCTGGGGCAGTGTCCCTGGTGTGGGTGCAGAGGCTTCCGTGTGCCCCCTCCCTGCACGTGCTGGTCTTATCACCCTGGGTCTCGAGGTGGAAGTCAGACAAGGTGAAAGCCTGGTTGTTCTCAAGGTTGTAATGTGGCATCTTGTCTCATGGGCTTTATCAAGCTGGGTCTTGTTTTTCTGCTGCTGTAAGCACCTCTAAACCCCTTTGACTTCAGTGGAAGCTGGAGTTGATGTTCTGCGTCACTGAAAGCCTTTCCATGCGATTAAAAAACACCCCCAAACCTCCCCCTTTGGTGCTGATCAGTGGTGTGGTGTTGACGTAAGTGTACTGGAGTTTCACTTACAGCAGCTGGGTAGCTGGCACTTTTATAGGGCTTTTTTTTATTATTTATTCTTTCTGTCTTTTGCACAATATTCCTGAAGTTCTTTTCTCTGTTTGCTTTTCCCCAACAAGCCCCAGCCTTCATCTCTGTCCTCTTAGTACTGCTTCCTGTTGTTCTCTGTGATCTCCCTTGTTCCATCTTTCTTCTCTTCTCTGGTTTCCTCCCTTTCATTTTAGCCCTTTTTTGTTCAGACTGGCTCAGCCCATCCTCCCAAAGGGGAAGCATATCTGTTTCATTCCCCTGTCTCCGTTTCCCTCCCAGCCCCACAGCTGTTCCCTCTCTTTCCCGTTCCTACAGGCCCCTCTCCTGCTCACAGCACCATCCACTGCCTTCTCTTTTTCCTCTCCATGTCCAGCCCCTTTCCTCCATCACTGCAGGTCAACAACAGAGAAAACAGAAAATGAACCAGGAGGGGGATGTTACAGCCAAGAATGATTGTGCCTGCGAGATGCCAAGTATTGTCTCACCAGCGTTAGTCTGGACTGCTTTCATCTGGCTGGACGCATTGCACCCACCAGCTCAAGCACTGACATACAGTGCTCGATGTTTCGTGCCGCACAATCTGTCATTACACCAGAGAGATGTTACCCTTCTGCTCTGCCCAAGCCTGAAAGCCGTAAGCTCTGCAGCAGGGACGTGGTGGGGTGGGAATGTACACTTCATTTCCAACTTCTATTTTTCCCCCCACGTGCTGCACTTTACCCCCTAAGCACCAGGCATCTGTAGCTGCAGATCTTTGTGCTTTGGCCCATGTAATTACGTTTTTTCTGGTTGTGCTCAGTCAAAAGTAAGCATGCAGCTACAATCTCGACTGGGACAGAAAATAATCTGACAAGTTGGCTCATGTGAGATTATGGAAGATACGTTCTGCCACTAATTTGTTCTGCCACTCTTTTGCCCTCCTAAGTAGAACGCAGTGAGGGAACAGATGACCACCGAGTGCAGCTTGTCAGCACTACAGGTCTGTCTGTTCATCTGGGGTGAATTAAACACATAGCTTCAAGGTGCAAAGAGCTTTTCACTCTAGAGGGAACTGGGCTGCATTTGGGCTGCACTGTGCGTACCTGCCTCAGAAACCATCTGACCCCTGCATCTTTGCAGATCTAGGCAATGATCAAATCTGGAAGGGGAACCTGCACCGGCTGATCTGTCAGCAAGTAAGCAAAAACCTAATACAGCCCACAGCCGCGCTGTGTGCAGCCCACACAGTGGACCAAGACCCCCAGAGCTGCTGTATCAATCACTCCCCGGCTTCGATGGCATCTCCAACCCTTTCCCCCTTGCCTTCCCTGAAATCCCTGACTTAGACTTTGCCTTCTGCAGCAACGCAGAAAATGTCTTCAAAAACCTCCTTACACTGGTGCAGCGGGAGGCTGTGATAGATACAGTCACGGCTGGGGAATGAGTGCGGAGCAGTGCCGAGCTGTCTGTGCCATTATTGTTCTCTGCTGCAAACTGGAAGCAACTGAGAGAAGGACGACGCGGTCGGTCCTTCTGTAACGACCCCCCCGGGACCTGAACGAACCTTTGGTGTTGCAGGGTATGCACAATAGTCAAGACTGGCAATTTGTTGCATGAAGATAATGACAGAATCCCTCATCTGAATTTAGTCTCAATATCTAGTACTTTCATGGTGATTACTTGACAGTGCTCGACATTTAAACTGTGTTTTAAAAAAATAAGCAAAGAAATGAGAGAGGGGAGTATGTGAACTTCCAGGGCAAACGCAGGGTGTGCTGAAAGAGAAAACAATGCGGTGATTGCCCCCAGGCCAGTCTTGGTAAGTCTGACCCTCTTGGGGATAGTTAAACAACTTCTTTAAGGGCTCTTCTTGTTCGGGTTCCTCACAGTGAAGTCAGAGTGCAGTTCCTCTGCAAGCAGTGATCTGCCCTCGCAGGTTCCCTCTCTCCGTGCTGGATTCAGAGCAGCAGTCTGGCACCTCTGCATGTAGCAAACGCCACAGATGACGCCTGTGAAACGACTGCCAGCATTTTTAGGGTCACGTACATATGGAAGTGAGATGAAGAATACTGTTAGCTTGCATTACCCCTTGCTAATGTAGATGATTGAACTAAAGAAAAAAGTTCAGCTATGCCATGCAAACAGTCCATTTCTGAATATATATAACAGCCCTCTGGCAAGCTCCATAGCCCATAAAAATGCCCACTCTGCTTATAGTATTTAATTGTTTTAGCTTTTGATAAATCTTCTGTTACCCTGTTGAACATTTTAAAGCGTTTCTTGCTAATGGATTTTCACAATGTGGTTTAAGGGATGCTGTTATTAATAAATGTAACTGCACTGAATAGTAATTTGATAAAGATGAAAGAGGCATTTATGAATTTCACTTCCCTTTCAGCTGTTGCTAGGAATTTTCACTCCTTCAGAATATATTTAATCTTGATTTCTTTTTGTTAAAACTGGGCTATTATATTGTGATTCTATAAAGAGATTAATAGTGGGGTTGGACCAGTTGTGAAGTTCCCTGAGGTGGTGAAAGCCCCAGTTCTTCTCAGCGTAGGAGAGAGGTTTCCCTGATGTGAGAGAAAACAAGACTGGCCCAAGTAGCCCATATAGACATCCTTACTACTACTGGAAAGGTGTAAAGGCAGTTTGGGATTGGGGTAGGGTTTTTTTTAAAAGATGATTAATGGATATGAATATTGATGGAAACATGAAAAGAAAATAATTTGTCCATGCTAGATAGCCAGTTTTTGCTAATGGGCTGTTCTCCATTACACTATCATTGCAATGACTGAAGCACTTTGTTGTGTATAAATTAATTAGGGACTTGCATTTCAGTACTGAACAGTGTGTGATTGGCTCCGGTGAAACAGGAAATGTGGAATGGCTAAAGGCTGGTATCTACCACAAAAATGGCTCTGTAAACACTTGTGGCACACAATAATGGGAAGTACTGTGAGTTATGTTGGGACTGCACCATAAAATTATCATAGGGCTAAACAAGGGCAATTGTGAGGAGGAATGTTAGCAGAAAGAATGGAAAACATGTTCTTTTCTAAGAAGAGAGCTTTGCTTTATTAGGATTTGATCCATGTAGAGACTGACGTCTTTAGCACAGGAGACAGGTATTAATCATGGGAAAGAATTTGTTTGCACAACTAGCAGAAAGCTAGTTCTCTTGACAAATAGGAAAAAAAATATTTTCTTTTTCTGGATCGAGCTTCGAGTTGAAGATGCATTGCATCCACGTGCAGAAATAGAAGGGACCAGGCAGTGTGAAGCTGGAGAGGGCTGAGAGACAAGGGCGCTGCTCCTGCTTCTCTCGGTTGCCTGCTATGTGCCGTTGTACAGCTACTTCTCTTTGCTGCGCCTCTTCCTTACCTCCCACCCTCTGTGTATTTTCTTTGTTAGCTCTTCTCAAGAGCAGAGAATTTCTCATACCTTGTGTTAGTACTGCATGTGACTTCTCCAGATGCTATGGTAATATCATCAAAACTAATAGCTAGTGTGCCGCCCAGCTCATTCTCCAACTCATTCTTTTGCTAAGCTGCACATCCTTGTGAACAGGCAGCTAGGGGATTTATATATAAAGCAGTAATATGGGTCTGCTCTGATCTTAAGTATAAATCAGGGGTAACTTCAATGAAATTCAGCAGAAATAAAATGGGTATTTGTTATAGAGGAACCGAGACATTCTGTACAAAACACACAAACAGTACTTACAATAAAGTTTGTAATTCAAGACAATAAAATGGTGTGAGATCTTGGCTGCCTGCACCTTGCACTAGACTTCTCCCTTGGGATGACTGTGTTACATTATAATCCTTCAGTTTTTTCTGGACTAATTTCCTTGCATAGTAGGCTATAAATAATCATTATTGGTATTGCAAGGAGGCTGTGGGTTCCTGAACAACTGTGACCGCATTCTTAATTTGTCAGTTACTGATACAATGCATCTGTTTTTCTAATTATTTTAATGACGTTTTATATGCAAAGGAAAGAATACAAAATTACTTTTTTTTTTTTTCTTTCTAGATTCATGGGCTAATTGGAGAACAGCCCACCTGTGGCTGTCTTTGTGTTTGTAAATCCTGGTTCTGGACTAATGTCATATTCAGGGGTAAGTGTTTTGTGTATATGGTTTAGCAATGTAAGACCCCTAGCCCCTAGCTACTCTCTGCAGACAATACCAATATGTTTCCAGCATCCCATGGGGCACATCTTGTTACTGGAGGAAGATTCTCAGCAATGAAAATGCAGTTTTATCCTTCTCAAAGTGCCCCTTGCCAGTCAGCCAAGCATCCAGAAGCACTTACTCTATTATGAGTGATGCATCATTAATATTCTGCTAACTTGCTAAGCGTGCAAGGCTGACACAGTCTTCCCTCACGTTACCATTTCTATAATGTCCAAGCGTTGCTACCCCCATTTCTTCTGGCCCAGCTGTACCCTCATGGACATCCAGGGCCTGACAGCTCTAATTTCACAGAAGTCAATGGACCTAAAAGATAAGGTATTGATGTAGGAGGGAGATGAATCAGGCCTGTGGAAGAGTCCCATTGATTTCAGTGAACAGGGCTGCGGTTGCTGTCATGTAGGTCTTGAGAGCAGGGTGCTTTGTTCTCCTTTGTTCTCAGGTGCCCAACTAAGTCACCATGGTATAGGAAGGGAGCGCAACTGCCTGCCGTAGGATGCTGAATGCTGATGGCCAAAAATGTAGTCATTGCCAAAGTGAGCTTATTTCCTCTTGCAGGTCCGGTCTGAAGAGCTCCTGATGCAGTTCTGCTCTCCTCCTCTGCCTCTCCGCAAAGGAATGAAGGTTGTGACCACACGCGCTGACAATACAGGACCTCTGCCTTGAACTTTGTGCCTCGGACTTCAGCTTTGTGAGCCCTTAGACAGCCCTTCTGCAGCTGCATCAGGCCACAGACAGTTGCAAGTCTCTGCTGGGAGGTGACGGGCACAGAGCTGGCACTGGGTCTGTGAATACTTCTCCTCTGCAAAGTCAAACAGGTAAGCATAATCCACTGGGAGCCCAAGTGCTTTTGTTTGGCTTAGCACTAGCCTTGAACAGGGAAGAAGTGTGCATGCAGCTGGCACTGGTCTCAGGAGGCGGCGATCCCCTGCAGCCCATTCTAAGCTCTTTCACACAGCCTGAGAAGCCTTGTCCTGAAGCGCTGGCTCTCCAGTAGCCAAAAGGGTTGTGGAGTCAGTGCGGAAGAGGCATGAAAGGGTGTCTTTCTGATTTGGTATCATTGATAGGCAACGTTGTGAAGTCTGGGACTGCCAAAGAGTTAGACCCGCCACAAACTGAATACGACATTGTGGAACATTGGTGTCTCGTTCCCCTGAGCAATCCCATCTGGAAAGGCTTTCCAGGACACAGGGAAATGTGGCCCCTGGGCTTGTTATTACGATTACAAAAAAGCCTCAGGCATCCCAGCTCTGGCCTATTTGACCAGTTGCTATGTGCTTCTGAGGATGTTCTGCTGCCTTTTCACTAGAAAGCAAAAGCTGTTTTGTGACCAACAAGCGATAGATTTTTCTCTCTTTTTTTTTTTTTTTTTTTTTTTTTTTTTTTTTGGTCTCCTCCATTGCCTTCCCCTGCAAAGGGGGAGCGAAAGGGTGGTGCAGCCTGTGGGTTTTAACTGGACACCATCCCTTTAATGTGGAGTTGTGTTTTTTCTTTCAAGGCCAAAAATAAATGCTAGTGAAGGAATAAACAGACGTGAAAAGAAGGCTCGGACATTTGGAAGACAAGACTGCTTTGTGTTTCTTAAAGCAAAGAGCCTGTTCACAAGGAGGTTACTCTTTTAGAAAAACATGAGTTCTGTGACACTGCCAAGGTCAGTAGGTGCCCAACAGAGCAGTGGGCATTCAAGGCAGATGTGCTTTGGGAGAGGGGTACATTTTTCTCCTACTCCAAAGTATTTTCAAGTGTATTAATGGAAAGGAGAGAAATTTGCTTTGGGCTGCTATTTCATCTCTTTCTACAGGGTTTGAACATGCACCAGTTTGCCAGTGGAAGATAGCTTCCGTCTATCTAGGATGGCAACACGGCCTTAGTGCTGCGGTAGTGTCACTCACACTGTTTTGGGAAGCAAGGGCAGTGCTGCTGCCATTCCACAGCTGAGGAAGCAGCTAAAGCGAGGATGCGTGCCATGGGCAGGGTCCCAGCGGGATTCTCAAGGGCCTGGGGAGAATCAGTGAGCAGGTAGGTAGCCCACTGCTGAGGTTCAAATCCCACTTACAGTACAGATACCCTAAGTGACAGTAAGGCCTGGACTTTTAAAGGTATTTAGGCAACTAGTACATTTTTCCAAAGCGTTTTGAGGGCAGGGCTCCTCTTTTCTAATGTTGGCCTTGTACAGCCAGTCTCAGCTAGTCCTTTGCTGCCTGTCTTGGCTGTGCGTCTGGGATAGGTCGATCTGCAGTCTGGATGTGCTTTGCTTTCTTCAAGAGCTAGACAGAATTCAAAGCAAATAGCTTGGCACAGACACCTAGTTTTCAACTGAGCAAGGTTAGACTGCTGCAGTGATCTCAGTGGAGTTAGGTAGCTTTGTACTTCACCTTAGGCACTTAACTAATTCCTCATACAATGCAGTATCTTCTGAAATGTGATCTTTAGGCTCTTTATGTCTCAGTTGTCCGTAAAATGAAAATACTGAGAAGTGTTATGGTGATACGGAGTCTCATACACACAGAAAGGCAAGTGCAGTTCTTTTACTGTCTCTAAAGTACTGAGCTGTGAGTCATCCAGAGCCTCTGAAGACTCTGGTTAAGAAAGAGGAGCTTTTAAATGTACCTCATTAGGGCTGAATCTCCAGCACTCTCTGTAGTCACACACCAAACATTCATCTCAAAAAGGGCAAATGTTGAGAAATTAAGGGAAGCAATTAGTGGACTCAACTGCACTGTAGAGCTGAGGAGCTGAATGTGATGGAAACTAGATTCCAAAACTAGCTGGAACATGCAGGAGGATGAACCCTGAAGGAAAGCGCTCCAAAACCGGTGGGATAAATAACCAGCCCCAAACACATGGGGGGAGTTAACTGAGAGCAGGCAAGGAATGGGCAGAAGATCTGATCAGCAAGAGAGTGTTCAGTTCACATGCGGCCAGGGATTGAAATCAGATGTCTGGAGGGGAACCACTGCAGGGAACGACCACCTGCTTTGCTCTTTGATGGAGCCGATCACCCCTGCCACAGGGCTGACTAAGCAGCTTACGCAGCAGGTCCTGAACAGCCATCGTGCCAGTGCCGTGTTCAGTCCAGCAGTTCTGGACCTGCTTTATGAGCTATTCTGTCACCTTTGCCACAAGGGTGGCACCAGAGAAGAGTGGTGGGGCAGAAGACTGGAGGCAACATTTGCCTCAGTCATCCAATTTTCATTTGCTGAGGTCAGGAAATGTAGGGCTAGAATGAGAAAGTAAAGTTGTGAATTAGACTTTGAAAAGGAAATTAAACAGATGGCAGAAGGTTTCAGCTAGATAAATACAAAAGAGAAAAAGAGGGGAAATGCAGTCATTATGCAGTGAGAATGGGGTTGAGATTAGACCAGTCTACATATGGTCTAAAAATGAATTAAAAACACTTAGTCTACATTTTCAGTAGAGATGATCATATTGAACAGTGGGTCACAGACAGAATTTCTAGTAGGAACGTACATAAGGGAATGGAAATTATCACATGTAAGACGGAAGGAAAAGCTTAAAGAATTCAGTATGCTCAGATCAAGGTGCACTGGCAGATTTCCATCCCAGGATTTGGAAAGAACTGGCACATTAAAGGAGCTCAGCTTAACCTCATATTTCTCTTTGATGACCAATTTTTTTTTTTT
>VZTL01046149.1:0-12585 GCA_013400535.1 Scopus umbretta | reverse complement strand
TTTTACATATTTTACCTTATCCTATTTTGACATTGAAGATTTGCAGCACATACATGAGTTCAAAAGAGAAATGTAAAGACTCTGCACTACAGTGCTCACAGCTCTTCTCTTAGGAGCCTGTAGAGCAGCAATGAGAGAGCTGAGAATATTCTAACTGGATAAATTATCACACAAGTGTGTATGTTGAGTTGCTCCCTTGGTAGAGATTTTTTCTGTGAAGACATCCTAGCACTTGTAGGTTGATTTTTGTTTGTTTTGTTTTTTTAAGAAATGGTAGATGAAAACCAGAGCAAAAACATTTTTTAAATGGCAGTTTCATGTTCTTTTCCATACCGGTATAGATATAAAGGAACAAAAAAGAGCCCTGTCTGATGGTAAGAAATAAGAAGCACATGAATTGTCTACAGTAGTCATTAAGGGACTTCAACAACCATTGTCTTCATACTTTTCTGAAACTAAACACAAAGAAAGCTTTCCTACCATCTGCCTAACCTGATCCAAGAAGAACAGAGAAGGTTACTCTCTCTTGCACACTTATCAGTAGGCCCATATTCAAGCACAGAGCATTTTACATTCATTTATTTGTGTCCCTGTTGAATATGGTAATTTAGATCACAAGCTCTGTAGGACATGAACTTCACCTGTTTGAGTGTCCAGCCCCCTGCATCACACATGCTTTGACGATGACAGAAATCCTTTGCAAACCATCCTGCAAAAAAGTGAGTCAGTACAAGATATTCCGTTCAGTGGATTCAGGACCAGCACCATCATAATACAAATACAGTGCTTAAATTAGTACAAATGCATTGTCTAAACCTAAAAGCAAATATTTTAAAATGTTAAAATATTGATTATTTGATTGGCCCGAACAGCACGCTCAGCTTGGTGAAAGGAAAACTAAACAAAATGTCTGGCAACTCAAAGTTCATCACTGAAGGCAGAAAGACAGCAATTTCCTTTATGACTTTTTGAAGTATACATTTTGATGTCTGGTTGCTGGGAATAAAGGAAGGTGAAAGATCCCTCAACTCCAGAGAACTAGTTGATTATTAGTTTATATGGGGACAGCTGAAATGATGAGCTGTAAGACCAGAAAATTGAGGTTTGTCCATCAAGGCAAAGGACCAATTTTCAGTGTAATGGAAGAACACAAATGGCTGTGCAGATGACAACTCAGTAATAGTTTGTTATTGAGGAACAGCAGTTCAACACACCGAGACTAGCGTTTGTGAGCTTACTGATACTTTAACTGCAATAAGCTGACTCACTAGCACCTATGCATTCTCATCTAAAACAAATCAGAAAACAAAGGTCAGGCTAATATAAAGTGCTCTGAAGTTCAGCCAAAGGCTTTGAATCATGGCAGAGCTATTGCTATCCTGCAGTTCTTCCTTTGACAGAAGTATAGGCTCCTAAATGGCTCCATTTATAACCACTCCTTTTCACCGATGCATAACTTTACCACTGACAATTCTCTGAAAGCAAGTCAATCCAACTGGTGTATTCTCCTGGAGCTCAGCCTGACCTGTGCTGGAGAGCAAACAAGCTGAACCAGGTCACCAGCTTGTCTCTGCCTCTATGGTGAGATAGGTCTGCTTTATCCATCTGAACTGGGACAACAGCCAGCCTTACTTGACATTCTCTCCCCTTTTAAAGAAGTCCTCCCAGACTGGCAATCTCTCCCTAACCTTTTAGCTGATCATTGCCTTTTGACCTTGGCTTTGGTGAATAACCACGTTTGCACAGATGCATCTGACATCCTATTTTGTTTGAAGTGGTAGATCTTGCCAACACTTTCTTTCCATTGAATTTCTTTAGCACCTTCTGATTGATCTAACTGCATTTCACACAGCCTACAGTCATATCCCAGTTTCCTGGAAGCTGTAACTGTGATACAATGAGTTTCCTCTCGTGGTTTTATCCCCTTCTACTTTATTTCAGTACATTGTTATATGTTTACGCCAGCTATACTTGTAGGATGAAATCAAAGCATGGATATAACTATGACCTGTGATAAAATGTTTCAAGCTACTAATAGAGATGCCTACAAAGAAGAAACACCAATAGATACCACACAAGTGGTATTTCCCTTCTCCTTGACCCCCACATTCTGGGATTTGACAAGGAGAAGTAGTGGATGGGTCTTTCCATGTCCGTAAGAAACCACAAACAATGCCTGTAGAGAGTTTTGTCATAGTACACACTGCTATGGTAACAAAAACCATTATAGACCTAATCTGAAGCACATTTCTTTGTTCTGAGAAAACTTGCTCATCTTCTACTTGTCCTCCCAGCTCCCTGAAATTTATTATATTGTGCTTCTGACCAAACACAATTCCAATAACTTAAAGAAACCTTTCAATAGTAGTGTATGATAGTGAAATAGGAGGTCATATTTAATCACTAGACCTCAAGAATGAGGTACAAAATGAATTAATGACTTCAGTACAGAAGGAAGAGACACACTGCACTTCAGAGGGTGTCTATATAGCACACAAAACAATCGCCACAATGCTGAAGCTAGAACATTTACTACTGTAAAAGACAAGTATTTCCAACAATGAGGGAGGGTAAATGTGAGAACAGATTATAACAAGAGCTTTACTAATACTCAGAATTATTTTATTCAAACAGAATGCCTTTGTAAGACATAGGCTCCAGCACAGTGACAAGGTAGTCAGTCCAAGTGAGTGAAATTTTATACTGGTTCTATTGAGGTAGGAGATTTTTAAGGTTTATTTTGCTATCTGATTTGCTGAAACTTTTCTTAATATAGAATGAAGAATTTGATATCAGTGTCCTACCTAAATGGAAGGGAGTGCTTTTTTTTTTTTAAAAAAAAAAAAAAAAAAAAGGAAACTACGTCCTTGCAGAAGAGAAAAAGAACAGAGAGGGGCTATTTTTCTCCAAGATAGCATCACTGTGAGCTTGTGCTTGAAAAGCACATCGGACCCCACCTGAATAGATTGCTTCCCAATACATCTGCTGCTGCTGCTTCTCCCAGCACCTGCAGTTCACTTGCCAGAGCACACAGATTTCATACACCAGTAACCCCAGGAGTGTTCCTAGCCTAAGTATGGCACGTGAATTTTTACAGCTGTAAAGTGAGATACTCTTGTTTCCGCTCACTTAAGACCAGCTCAGCAAAGGCACCTGGAAGTAATCTTCTGTGTTAAGCATCTTCCAGTAGCTCTAAGCGTTCCTTAACTGTATATACCTTATCTGAACAGGCAAGCAAAGTAAACATAATTCCCCAGATTAAACCCTCCAGTGATTTTTATTCTGGCTGCAGAAGCTGGTTTGGTTAAAAGGAAGAGAGGAAAGATATCAAAGGAAAAAAACAGAACAGGAAGACAAGGATAAGGGGAGAGAGGAGCAGACAACCCAAACAGAGATAAAAGACAGTCCAGACTTCAAAGCTGATGTTAACAGCTTGATATCGCCAGCTACAGACAGCAGAACACATGAGGATGGCTCTGTAACTCAAAACTCCTCATCTTTCTTCCCAGCAATTGTGTGGGGAGAGGTGGTTTGCTACAAGAGGGGGCGTGGAGGAGTAGTGTGCTGGTGGTGCCCTGGTACCACCTTCTTGAACAGTACTCTCCTCGTGAGCCTGGGTTACTGTACAACTGATGGCAGTGACTCAGGCAAGGGCTCAGTGATAGCCCAGGTCTCTACCTGGGGGAAGAAGCAAGTTGGTGGAAGCTGCTGCAGCCATGGTCACGATGTCACCCTGGGACCACCTACCTGCTTGTAGCCCAGGCTTCTCTGGCAGCAGGAACAGGGGGATCCCTGGCTAGATACAACCACCCCTCCCTGTATGCTTCCCTCAAATCCTCTCTCCCCAGGTTTCTCTGGGGCTTGTGATTTACAATCCCATTGGTCAGGATGGCAGCTCAGGGAGAGCCAATTCAAGCACAGGCAAGCGGTAGTAGGTAATTTGATGTGCATAGGAAAAGAACAGGGTGAGCAAAGCAGATGCCAACTCCCACTCCCAGCATGTACATCCCTACTCACCTACTTTATATAAAATCCTTTTGTTGCTTAAAGCAGCCGCCACAACCTTCACATCTTTTCTGGGTGGCAGCAATAACAGCAACTGGCTGTGAAGATCTGGTGAACAGGTCCATGCTACATATGAAGTTCCTCAAGACAACCAGAAGATAATTTTCTGAGGAAAAGCAAAGGTTCTTGATATTTCCTAAAATTCCATATCAGTTTACTTACCTCCTGCTGATTCTTCTCCAAGTTATGGGACATCATCTCCCTCTTTCTTCTACAGAGAAGCAAAGCTGTATTCACACACTGAAGCTCTCTATAACATTGTCAGCCAGTCTTAGCAGCACTAGATCACCTATTTTTGATGGCCCATCAGATGCAGGCTTCTTCAGTTTGCAAAATAAGATCTACTGGAAAGGGAAAGGAAAGCACAAGAAGTGTAACAAGTCTCATGATGCAATCAAATAGTTTCTCTCCCCACATTTGATCAGGGCAGCATCTGCTTCTGTTTTTCAATCTAGTACTCAAACAGGGATGCATAGAAAGGTCTGAGCTACCATCCAGCAATCAGTACCCCTTCTTGCTATTGCCTGACACTTTATAAATCTGTTAAATGTGTAAATAGGCTGTCATTGCCACACACCTGCAGAGCAAGCTGTAATCACTTGAGCTGCTGGGAGTTCTGCAGGCTGCCTGCCTCCATGCCATTCTCGGGTTGTACTTGCTTCTCCCAGTAAGATTCAGCACAAACAAACAACTAAACCCCGCAAAGATTGTTGATGAGAGGACGTTTACTAAATCACACATTCTTTGGGGCTATCTGGCTCTTTATCTAGCTCATTTTGAGAAAATTCAGCCCTGTCTCCCCTGTGAGAGTAGTGTCCAAGGAAACCCAGAGATATCAAATGACAGCCTGCATTTTTTCTGCTGTAAACAGAGTTTACTTTCCCATTTATATTACTGCAATATGTGCTAGAATGAGCAACTAGAATTTTTCTCGGAAAAGTGCCCTTCACATGATCCTGTCTCTATGTTTGCCTCTTTCTTATAAATAATGCTGATAAATCCTACCTAATTCAATTCAGTTACATTTTTAAGTGTGTTTCTGCACCCAAAACCACTTCCTTTTTTTCCTGCTGTATCAGCTGATGCACTACAGAAATTATCTTCTCACCCTAGAGATTTTATTTCTTGGCTGCAATAAACCCCCTAGTATACTTATATGCACAAACAAGCAGAAAGTCAGTCTGGCCATATACGAGGCTGTTTAGTTCACCAGTGGTGATCACAGAAGACAGTGAAGGCACCTTGGCTGGCTACCCTCATTGTGGTCATCAGACAAGCAGGTACTGTGTGTGCTCAGTAGGAAACACACAGCAGCACGCAGATAGTTATGGAAATTAAACACTGTCAAAGACTGCAACTTGCTGTCAGCTCTGGCAAGGTAAAGCATAAGCATAATTAGATTTTCAGTGGCACAGTCTGGTTAGCTTTCAAACTACCATACTCCTCCTCGGGCAGAAAGGGCATCTGATTGTAACTGTATGTCAGCACCCAGCAGGGTGTGAAGTGCAGCATTGCATTTTAAGGAACAGAGCAGGGGATGGGTATGCCTTTCATGGTATGGTATTGAATGCTCACAACATCTTTCCGATGTGAAGGAGAATTATTTACAAGAGAATTATTTCCTATGGTTTATGAAGTGAAATCTGCCACTAAGCATGAGCAAGTATTCCCTGCAACTTCAAAGACTCTGGCAAGGTCAGAGAGGTAGAGGGCATGCATTTTCCTTAGTCACAGATCATCAGGTTTGCTTCATTCCTCTCTGCAGACCTCATTTCACCACTGGGTTGCCCCTTCAGTTCATTGTCAGGATGCAGGCTGCTTTGCTTAGGTGCACTGCAGCTCAGGATGTGGCTCACTCATTCTTCAGCTTGTCGCAGGAGATGCAGACCAGTGGGAAGCCAGCTGTACCACCAGCTTCTGTCCAAAAGGGTGTTTGTTCATCAGCAGAGAGGCTTTATTCCCACCCCAGGTCTCCCTTCCTGCAACCTTGGCTTCTTTCAACTGGAACTGAGTGGAGAAAGAGGGTGTACAATGCGGTCAGCCGCTCTTCCTGGCTGTTGGTCTCCAACTCTATAAAGCTGTGCTGTCCAATATATTTCATTAGAGCATTTGTCTGACAAATGATACATTTTATTTTTGTACCTGACATGAAGCAGACACTACAGTCTTCATATGAATGGAACGGGATGCCAATTTCTTTTCTTTAGGAATGTTACAAAAGCCTCTATTACTTTTATATCATGGGTAGATTAGTACTGACTTTTAAACCATTTTCTTTGGATTCTGCATCATTAAAACCAAAGCACTGGCAAACTATTTTTTCCCAAACTATTTGAACAGCTAGTTTTGAGTCTGGTAAAGAAATGGAACACAACAGCACATTCTTGCTATTTACGTCTGAGCACACATAATAAGAAGCAAGACTAACTGTGTTTCCTAAAAATGTAGAAACGCATCGACAAAAGAACTTCATGAATCCTGAGATTTACTTGCCTTGTATTAGACCATTCATGTCACAACATATTGTAAAACAAGCATGTTTTTAGTGTTTTAACTATGTTTCTCTTCAACCACCTTCTAAAATTTGGTGTAAATGCAATTTTCTTATTATGTGTTCCCTTACTGCCATTTTTAACTATCTAGGCAACTGAGATGCAGAAGTTAAAGTGATCTGACTGGTGGTAAAGAGTTCTTACAGAGAAAGCCTCATAGATTGTACTCCTAAAGTTTAGCAAAGAGAATTCAGAGTGATTTTAAATATTCAGTATCTAATTCTACAGTAAGAAAATGCTGAAGAATTTAGGATGCTAAAAATTTTAGAGAGTTCTTCAGTCTAGACTTCTTCTGGTGTAGAAGAAATACAACGAATAAATGGATTTCAATAGCACCTGTTGAAGTGAAGTTTCATTGAAGCTGACTGACTAATTTGCTTAAATGACTAATCAAACAGTGTAATAATGATAGCAGCAGATGTGGCATCTCTTGGTGTTTTCACATCAGATGAGATGCCTTTTTTGGAAGCCATTTATTTAAGCCAGTTGTTGTGCTGAGCCCAAGTATAATCAAATTACAGTTTAGAACCCAAGCTGCTCAGGAGGTCAGTATCTATTGATTCTTTTTGTGTAAAAAAACCCCAAACATACAGCTCAGATATCACTGACATTATTTGTGCTCATATGTTCCAGTTGTGGTACATACAGAACTGAGAGCAGGTTCTTGTGCCCTGGCTCTAACAATCAGCTCAGAAGGAACCACTTTTCTTCTCTTACACAGGCACCATTTGCATGCCAGAAACATGCTGAGATCTTTTGCAACTACAGCTAGCTCCAGCCTTCTCTTTGATGCTAACTGTCTAGCTATATAATCAAGGGGACAGACCAAATAATCAAATAAATATTAAAATACAAACANTACTACAAAGAAAATGAACTCTGAATTAAGCTAAAACCAGGACACCATCCATTCATACAAAGAAAATGGATCGGATGGCAATTAGTCTCTCCAGAGTTCAAACTCCTAGGTTCCGCACTCAGGTTAACTTTGAGCTAGTGTCTAAACATGCAAGTTTAAACATGGAAGACAAATACTCAGAATGATATGGACCTGGTAACAGTACCTATCTTCTTATTGGGAAGAAACAAAATGTGCCCCCTAGCTGGTGGCAACTCTGAGAAAAAGTTTATTGCCTGTCTTACCATGAACTTTTCCCACTGGGGATGTAACAAAGCTTGTGTGGGGACAGAAGTATCCTTTTAAATTTATCATAAAAATGCTGTAGATTGCAAGTTCCTCTGGCACAGTATTAGAGGGTTCTTTTCTCTGTGAAGAAAAACAAAATTTAAGAAAAAAAATCAAATAATTTACCTCAAGATCGGACCAGGCTTTTCATTAGCTAAGGCTATATGAAACTGTATGATAGTTCATATGATAACATCTGTTGCTTTTTGCATTCGTAGCTACATTGATTTCAGCAGGATTATGAAAACTCAAGAAACAAATTATCTTTAGATTAATATACACATTTTTTTAATTTGTTTTTAACCACTGATTAGTGTAGATACCTGAATCCTTCTGAATGATGAAAATGAGAACATCTTAGCTGTGAGAAAGCACCTTTTTTAGGTAGACATCTGAGTTTTTTCCCTCAAGAAATTTAATACATAACAAAAAGGCTTTTACAGGTACTCAGGTACATTTTCCAACAAGGAGAGGAAAGCAGTGAGGGGACAGCCACACGTCCCACTATAGCTAAAGCTTAGCCAGGGGGGAATATCCCCACCACCCTGTCCCAGTGTCAGGCCCTTCAATACTGGTTCCCCCCCCAGATCTGCTGTGTGAATCATTTTCCTTCATTTTCCTTAATGAGGTGGGCCAGCTCAGATACATTTGCTGTTTTCTCTGAGTCAGGAAGCCAAGAGGGGAAAGCTCATTGCCCAGCAGGACATGCTTGTTATTGCTGGTCCTGCCTGCAGTGAGGCAAAGGCAGAGCTATTTATAGCTTGACAGTCTTTCCTGGCAATATCTGTATTTTTTAGACATTACCATGTTATTAAAGCTCACCAAGAATTTCTAGCCAGTGCAAGTGCTGTAGTCTGGCTGATAGACACAACTCAGAAATGGGAAAGTGGCATAAAGCACTTGAATTACGGCTTTTACTAATGTGGATATGTAGGACAGGTTTTGGGCAGTTAGGACACATTCTGCTAAACCCAGGCACAAAGAAGAGTCTCCTTTTACTTCAGTAAATCTGTATGAGATATTTTAGGGCCAGCTTTTTGCACTCCGAACCATATGTTTTCCACAAGTTTCCATTCCACCTGTGTGTTCAGTATTTTAATTTCTTCTGTCAAAATTAGGGGAAAAAGAACAGTCTTTGAAAACACTGAAAATACCTTTGAGGTGGAAATTCTAGATATTCAAATAACTCTCACAACTGGAATTACTTTACCCCCTGCTGTGTGGTCCAACTTCATGTTTGAAAGGGTGTTTATTCAGAGTGCCACTTGCATCTAAATAAAAGAGAAAACAGAAAATAGAATCAAATGTGATCAAAGGCTGATGAAACTGGGGACATTTAGTCTACAGAAAAGACAGACATGATATTAGTGTGCAAGTATATAAAAAGGCAGATAACCACAGATTATGACCATTGCAATTATTCACTGCAGGCAGAACAAAGTCATGAAGTGAAGTTCCTGCAGGGAATACTGAAGTTAAGCATTAGGGAGGAAACTTTACTCACTGTAAAGAAATGGAGCTGCCAAGTCAAATTGTGGATTCATGATAAGTGAAGATACTTTAGGCTGGGCCAGACATCCAAAGGTGGATGAAGAATAATGAAATCAACATCCCCACCACCACCACCACTCACATACAAAGTAGGAGGAAAGAATAAGTCACCTATTTGCAACTTCAGAATGGCAGAGTCAAGGGTGAGTCACACAAAAAAAATCTTCCCCAAAAATGAAAAAAAAACAACCAAACAAAACAAATCCACCCAAAACCACTTATATAAGTAAATTGCTTTCCTAGAGCAACAAGGATGAGAGAGAAAACACAAATGAGGCATGAATCACATTGTTTACTGAACACATTGATAGCGAAAGATACTCAGATAATTCCCTGATGAAATATCAACCTGGCTTCAGGCTTGTGAAGGAAGTTTTCACAGTTATGGTTTGCTTTAAGCTAAAGCATCACAAAATAAATGATTTATGACACTTTCAAAGAGGAGAGATGTATCTGCAGTTTTGATATTAAAAAATGTGATATGCACATTCAGGTAAATATTTAAGTCCCATTTTAAGAAAGAAAACCCCAAGACACATTTTTTTTTTCCAAAACAGTATTCCTAGCTTTCAAAATATTCTGATAGTTTCTTGCAGAAGTTAACAAATCAGTAGTTCCTATGGAATACTGTGATTTATTCTAATTAGCATTTTGTGACTGAAACCTTCCACTGAAAATTTTAGCTTCACTCTAATGCTACCAGAGTCCACAGAAACAAATTTGCAAAGATCAAAAGGAGAACTTTTTCTTGCCGGGGTGGACAAGCAGTCGTAGAGGAAAAAAGAAAGTGTTTTGAAGTTGTGAAAGAATTAAACTCAGCATTTTGGGAAAAATCCATATGACAAGAAGAAAAAGGGTTAAAGAACAACTCAGAACTAACAACTGGAGGTATGCAAAGTGTACAGAGGCAGAAAAGAGAGGCTATTCTAATGCAACATTTGAGACATTGCTTGGAATGAGAGGTTCTAGAGAGTGGGGAGTATGCTAAATTAAAAATACTGCTGTAAGAAATGACAGTATTGAAGAACGTTACATATCTTCATAAAAGTGACTCACAGACCTTCATAAAGACAGAAAAGGTGCACTAAAGATGGCCTAGCCGTATACTGAAGTGCTATCAGTGTTAAAACTTTTAACAGAAGCAAAAGTTAAACATTTGTAAGAGTGATCATTTTAATGAAGCTAAAGACATAAATAGCATATTTTTAAAAATCAGGAAATAAATATGTATTCAACTAAACCACACTGGATCAGTTTGATACAGTGGACCTTTCTGGAATTAAGTTTTTCTGAGCTACATTTGCTATAAAATATTCAAGCCACAGCAGTAGGGTTCTTCACGGTACTAGATCGTGGCCCAAAAATGGAGATGGAATTTCTCCCATGGAGATTTCAGCTAGCTTGAAGAAAGCTTGAGATTTTAAAAATGCTACATGTTGAAATAGAATCCCAGTTAAGAAAAAAAAAAGATGTGAGCAATGAATGGTTTCGTGTACATTCTCACTTCATCATAATCTATTGTCATTATCATCCCACCAACTTTGCAGCAAGAAATTGATCTTCATAGTTTAGCTCAGAATTAAGTAGAAATTAATGTAGTCATTCTAAATTTAACCTTATATTCTTACATTGTTCCCAGTGTCCCTTTTAGTTGCTATACCAAATGGTTAAAAATATCGATTAGTAAGACCCAACAATGCCTTCATAAGTCTGAATCACTATTTACCCAAAATATTTGATAATTTATCTCAAGTGCATTTTTATGTTGATAGGAACCAGAGATTTTGGCATTTATCTTCTACAACCTTCAATGAGGCTTTTAGTTCTTTACAAATCTTGTTCACTTTAATACATATAGTTGACTGTACCCATCAACAGCATATTTCCATTAACAGATCTGATCAGAGGGAAAAAGTAAGATTAAGTAGACATTAACACCCTATGATTAAAAACAGCATAAGAAAGAGAGGTGACATTCGCAGTCTCTAGACAAATTTTAGTGGTTATTTTATAAACAGCATGATGTTTTTAAAATAACTTGTGAGAAGTGTTCTGTGGTATTTCTTGGCTCTTCTCAACTAATCAGTCAGTCTCAGTTTTAACTACTTTTGCTTATGACCATGGCCAGGATTTCTTAGGAAATATCAGTTATCTCAAGGGAAAGAGAGCTAGGTTGGTAGGTCTCTACATAGGTTGGTCTCTACAACAAGGGTAAATGTTTCCTTCCCACAGGAATTGTTAATATGTACTTTTACCCACAGCAGCAGACCATGAGTGTGGTCCTCAGAACATCGGTTCTGCACAGAAAGTCATTCCTGAAAAGCAGCGTAATGTAATGAAGGAGGAGCATGCATCTGCAGCAAAGATGGGCGATACCTGGAACTTAGGCGACAATAGCTAACTGACCAAGCAAATAACAGAAAAAGAGTCAGACAACACATTATGCTCAGGAGCCCCTTATCTGACAACACAGCTAGAAGAAGAGAGAATCGCGGGAGCCCAAAGCGCTGGCTGAAGAGGGCCTCCCCAGCACGGCACAGCTCTCCCAGCTGGGAAAGATGGCTGGAAGGGAGCAGGATGGGAGGTGAGGGCAAGGGCTGCACAAAGTGCTGAGAGCACAGGAACACGCAGTGTAGCAGCTGTGCCTCTGCCTCAACCTCTGAGGATGTGGCAGGGTCCCATCTTCTAGGACTTGCTCTCAGAAGCAGACATCCCATCAGCTGCAAGAGCTTCCTAGAACTGTGGGGTAAATCCTGACCTAGACCTTGCACTCAGCTTTTAACCACTCTATGTTTTCTTCGGGTTGCTGAGAGCAACATCTCATATCCTTATAATTTGGTAGCTGTCAGCAATACAAGTTCAGCCTAGTGTCCATTATCATCAGGTAAAAATGTCTTTCATTATATTTAGGAGCACAGGAACTGAAGGAAGGGTCCTGAGTCACTGAGCAATATCCTGTACCATCTTTGAACTGCGTTATGTGCACTTTTTCATCAGCTAATCAAGTTAACTGTGTTTTTTGTGGAGTGTTTTTTCTGCCTCAAACAGACTGTTTAAACCATGATGCTTCTGTTTACCAGTCTTAATCTATAGATGGCCTATTTACAGCCATTTGTTCCTGTGGTGACATTGTCTTTCAGTTCAGTTAAAACCTGATGTTTAGTCTCATTTATGGACCACAATCATATCCCCTTGCATCCCTCATTATACTAGATCATAGAATCATAGAAT
>VZTL01046146.1:0-27406 GCA_013400535.1 Scopus umbretta | reverse complement strand
TTCTGATCCGTTGTATCGAGAGATTACACCAATTTCTGGCTAATAATGATACGTTAATTTCTGAATTGCTTGACTTCTCTTTAGGAGCATGGCCTGTTCTTATAGATGATTTTGTGGAATATGCACGACCAGTAGTCACAGGAGGAAAACGTAAAACTTCCTAACATGAGATTTCTCAACATGGACTAAACATGCGCTCTGAACTGCATTAGGTAATGAAGATTTGTTGACTGATAACTGTGCACGTTGTTGCTGGTTTCAGCGATTGTGATGACATTCTGCAGACAAAACTGAAATTCTTCCTTTCTGCCTAAAGAAAATGATGGCTGACTTATGGACACTTCAAGAACAAACTCAGAAGATAGTCCAGGCTGTTTGTAGGCTATTGGCTTCAATTACTGTACTGGTTGTATCATATAGGATGTAGATTTTGCATGACTTTATACTTTGGAGAAGTTTAACTAGAGGCCATTTTATTACAGTTTTGACAGCACAGCATGCAATTCAGTTCGTGATCCAAAGTGAACACCAGCAGTTACATAAATAAAACTGTATTATATTGTACTTATTAAAAGCAGTATTTGTGGTATATAAATTAAATCCCTAAATAAAACTTATGCAGTATGTTGTATTTTTATAGAAGTTAGTTCTGTGGATCTGTCCTAATATAGAATTGTAGCAGAGAAAAAAAAAAAAAAACCTTATGCTTTTTTTACTTTTTGCCAAAATTTTAAATTTGTATTTTTAAGTCCTAGATGTATAGATTGACTACATCCAGCCTTTTGTTTTCTCCCAGTGAGATTAACTTCCTCATTACTCTTCTTGAAGTGCTTGGACATGTAACAGTAGCATTGCTGAGGAAGGGCTGCTGCTTTCTGCTATGTTGCAACTCCGGCTTCTTTTATTAACCGTTTTAAAGTAGACATTAAACAACCAAAGATGCTTTTGTAATTCATGCTTGATTATCATAATTCAGTTAGTCTTCAATTATGTGTTTTATTGACTTTATTTTAAATAATGAACTGGTGGAATATAACTTTCAGTTTTATTTGTAGCCTGAAACGTATTGTAAATTCTAGCTAAATGCAACATCATTATAAATGCAATTCCTGGCACTTCTCTCAGAAAATACATGTGAATAAGCCCAAAGACTTAACTAGTTAACTTCCACTTTGGAGAAATAGTTAGGGTTAAGGAGACTTTACATTAAGCATTCATGCCTCTGGATATATTGGGCATTCAGTAACATTTATTTCAGGGAGAAAAAAAAAGAGTAAATCAATGCAGTATCGTTGATCTCAAGGCTAGTGGAAGCGGACTAGTTTTCGCCAAATCTGAATTTGTTCAGTCATTTTTTTTTTTCTTCTCTTTCACCAGCTGTTGATTATGAAGTGTACAGAGGTCAGTCTCCTGTTTTCCCAACAGTGTCTTCCAATGCCTAAGCACAAAAAGGTTTTGCCAGGAACTATTCAACACATCTTCACACAGGGCTCTTTTAAATACTACCTCATCAAAATGAGTTTGTCATAGCCACTGTAAAAGTTTGTTAAAACAAAGAGTTGCTAAAGAGTATGTACAGCTATGATCAATATATTTTCTGTAATCAGAGCTGAATAGATGCAAGAATTTGGGAGAAAATAGTGCATTAAGTTATATAATTTATATCTGTTTGGATCACATCAGATCATTTAAGTATTGCATGACAGCATATTGTTTTATTTTATAGCTGTGAGGGTATAAAAGCTTACAGTATTTTCTTAAACTCTAATATTTAGAGTTTCATATAAGCAGTCAGCTTTCATTTATGTCAGTGCAGCCTGCAAGAAAAAATGTACGTGCTGAGTACAGAAAGATTACCTTCATTCTTCCACTTGACAGGATTTCAGTTGTGCATAATGTTTAAACAGCAGGGTTAGGACAAATAAAAAAAAAAAAAGGCAAATTTTCTGTTAATAAGAATATAGCAGGCAAGTTACATTGTAGATAGACTACTACATATTGGTAGTCTTTTTACACTAAGCAGTTATCTGTGAATGTTAGATCTTGCATGGCAGCCACTAGATGTCAGTGTCTCAGCCTTCAGCTGCCTCTCTTTTGTGTAGAGTTAGGGAGTAATATTAAGCTAAATTATTACTTTCTGACTACGTCTTTTTAGAAGGGCATTGGTGTACATAAGTCCAAGTATTCTACAGAAGTCAGTGGAGATTTAAAAACAGTATTACGCTTTTCTTAATATATTTGATTTACCTGTTTTTCCTTCCCAAAACAAGCCATTTCTATAGCTGTCCTGTAGGCTTTGGAGAATGTGTAACGTCTCATAACATCAAGTGCATTTATCCAGCCAAAAGCGGTGGAATGCTTGTTATTCACACAATTGCCACTTAAAATATATAGCTATAATATAACTGACCAAAAGTTGTTTAATCTATTGGTATGTGATGTAACTGAATAGTTTCATAACACTAGAGCTTGTGAAACACTTGTTCATGCTGAGAACTCCCTCAAGTCAACATGATGAACCTTTTACCTTTTAAAATAAATAGAGCATAAAAAAATGCATGTGGGTTGAGGTTTTTTGCCTTGTTAATCTGAGGAAGAAGGAAGATGCTTAGCACAGTATTCAGTTTCTATATATACACGCTCATTCACTTTACTCTTAAGCCTCATTCCTGTGAGGATCCTTCATGAAAGATGCCTTCTAACAGAGGAAGACTGGGCAAAATACTCTTGGGATAGCAGTTGCTCCTTATCAGCCAGTTTCCTAGGCGTAGTATGCTTTTCCTTTTGTTCTTCCTAGTCTTCTACCCATTTGAAACCACATATGCATTTTACACTCCCATAGATAATACCTTCACACTTGAACAATTATATAAGTAAATGCAAGTAAACTGCTTTCAAATTATGAGTTCCTTATGTATTTTAATAATTTGCTGCTGTCCAAATTCCACTTTACAGGGCACTCAGACTCGCTTTTTAGGTAAGCCGGTACAGTGGTAACTCCTAGGCTGATCAATTTATAATCGTAAATGGTACAGATGTCTTCAAGTTGTTCAGTGCATACAGTATTACTTCCTAGATATGCTGCCTGTATTTTTAAACATGGTGCCAAGTTGTTTGGTTTTATGTCCTAGAGTGTTTGAAACTGAGCCATATGATTTGTACTTGCCAATTCTAAATTTAAATGTAATTTATCATGTGTGTCATGCCAAGGAGAGCAAACCTGCGGGCATCTGCTCATTCAGTGCACCTGAGAGATTTGCTGCTGAGTAAGCTGTATGTGTGTAAATTCTGTGGCAATGGAAAAAGGAATAAATGGACTGTCAACATAAAGGATTGAAGTCAGTCATGTGAGATGTCTGTATGGTTTTTGTCAGCTTTCTGCTTTGGAAGCCTTGCTGGTGGGGTTTTTTTTGTTTTGTTTTGTCTTCTGGTTAATTGATTAGATTCTTGCATTATTATTCCATCAGTCAGAAGAGGGTAAGGATGTAACTGCTCAAAAATTAATGAGTTATAATAAATGTCTGTTTCTGTCATCTGTGCCATCTTTAAGCTTTTAAGAAGCTCCCTGTGTTCAGCTGCAGTGCTGCATCCACTACGTGTACCTGCTGGTGACCAAACTCTCTGCAATTTGCGTCGTTAGTTTGTACTGGCAATGAGAGGTGTAATTGCAAGGAAAGTCTTGCTCAGTCCGGGACGCTGGGCTCTGTAGGAGAAGCAGCACGCACAGAAGTCTGTGGAAAGACCTTCAGAGGTCCTTAATTCTCTTCTGAAAGTTTAAATTAAAATAAAGTTGTCTTCTGTACTCTCCCAGCTGCCATCCCTCTCCGGTGGTTTCACCAACCACTGGCTGCTTTGGTGTCACACGAGTCCGTCTTCCTTCTCCTATAACAGCAAAACTGCTGATGTTGATACTTGAACCAGGGCAAGCTCTTTTCCTTTCGAGTGTCGGCACCAGTAGCTTCCCTCAGCTGATGCCAACCAGCGTCCGGCACACCAAAAGGCACAGCCCTTCTGAAAGGGAAACAGTGTAATGTTTTACAACCCTGAGAACTTTTTAAAAAAAAATATTCAGCAAACCATGTTTTCTGACCTTTGCATTATGTACAGTATGCTGGGTAGAATTAGGTGAGGATGACATACCTCTAAAATGGGCTTTTTTGTTATGAACTGTTGACAGAGGGGTCTGCAACTGCAGCTACCTCTACAGCCACAGCCAGAAAGTTCCATGTTTGACACAAGTGGGTACAAAGTTCACCTCTTAATGAGAAAGGCCCAGGGAAGCTCAAGGACATTCAGATTTTGATTGAGTAAAAGTATTAGGATACTTCCTCTTCTTGGTGTGTATTCTTGACAAATTCCTGTGTGTTTTTTCTCATGCCTCTTTTACGAGCAGTGAAATAAGCTATTTGTTGTTAGGCAAGCCCTAAAGGCTTCATGTCATGACATCAGTTTTCTGTCAAGAGGGTAAAGAAGGAAGAAGTCCATGCTGTGGCTGAGGGAACTGGGGTTGTTTAGTCTGGAGAAGAGGAGGCTGAGGGGAGACCTTATCGCTCTCTACAGCTTCCTGAAAGGAGGGTGTAGTGAGGAGGGTGTTGGTCTCTTCTCCCAAGTAACCAGTGATAGGACAAAAGGAAATGGCCTCAGGTTGCACCAGGGGAGGTTTAGATTGGATATTAGGAAAACTTTCTTTACTGGAAGAGTGGTGAAGCATTGGACCGGGCAGCCCAGGGAGGTGGTGGAGTCGCCATCCCTGGAGGTGTTCCAAAAACATGTAGATGTGGCAGGTCAGGACATGGTTTAGTAGGCATGATGGTGTTGGGTTGGAGGTTGGACTAGGTGATCTCAGAGGTCTCTTCCAACCTTAATGATTCTGATTCTATAAAGGAATATTTTTCCTTTAAGGCAGTGGTATAAAGCACTATGAAAATAATTCATCCCCACTATTAAAGAATTGCATAAAACCAGTCTCTTTTTTCTTAGATCTCAATGAATATGTTCTATAATTAGTGTTGTTCCTAAAGGAATGATCCTGTTGCCAAGGTGAAACCCTTCACTTCAGTAGTGGCAAAGACGCAGCTCCAACAGAAGTCTGACACCCTTTGGTATCAACCCTACTTTTCCAGGATGTGGCTGTGCATCCTTTGGATGGGTGAACTTGGAACCAAGATCATTTCTTTGCTGAGTGTCTTTGAATGGCAGAAGCATCACTCACTCACTCACTCATGGGTGAAGTACTTGGGGTGTAGTCTTCTTCCTTTAACTGAAAATACTGAAGGACTTGTGGTGACAGAGCAGTCTCAGCCCATGCTCCATTTGCCGGTTCATTTATTCATCTCCTCTTGACAGTGGAGATAATTGATTTGCATCCCCTCAGATGGAGGAAGCAGGTGGGGCCACGTTTGCTGAAGGCGTGCTTTCATGTTCCCACATAGGGTTTCAAATGCAGTTGAGCTGAAACAATGGCGTGTTGCCACCAACACGAAGGAGCCTTTTCTCTGCCCTGCCTTCCCATTCCTTTTTTTCTGGATTCTCCCCACCTGAAAGCAGTGATATGTACACTAATGAGAGAACACCAAAGCTGCATTTTAATTTGATTTAACATTCACCAAACATTTTTTGCCAGCTCTACTTGGGTTGTTTCCTTTTGTGAATATGTATGATATGTGAATATTTATCCATCTTAATGGAGTTATTGTATTTTGGCTGTGTTTAAAATATGCAAGTATGATATTTTACAAATAATTAACTCTCTTAGGGAGAACAGAGGTAGATATCAGTGTGCCTAACCTGCCTCTGCCCAGAAAGCTTGTAGTGGCTAAAAGTACCACATGAAAAGGAGATAATATGCAATTAATAAATTTTTTAAAAAGCTAAATTCTTTGTTGTACATGCTGCTTTGCAGAGTTGAAAAATAGAACAATTCTGAAATTTTCTCTGGGTTTTCATTATAGTCTTATATCTAAAGCCAAAGATTTTATTCCTAATTTGGGCTGTGTTACGAGCAGCCAAGTGTGCATGCAACAGGGTAAAGTCCACGGGAGGCAAAAGGGCAGTGCAACTGCCAGCCACATTCAGAAGGAAGAGATAAATGGAAAACTAAGAATAGCTTTGCCCATTTTCAGGAAGGAACCTTCCATATGATGAGGCCCTTACTAGCTCTCGGCAGAGCCACAGCAGGTGATTTCTCCTGTCCTTGCTTTGCAAGTTCAAACCCATGTGCTTCCAAATCGCAGTGATCTGCGGGTGGGTGCCGCAGAAGGGTGGATGGACCTGTAACGGAGACATCAACATCAGTGCTTCTGCTGCTTTGGCCTTAGTTTTCCATTTTGAGCATTCACTTACAGACACCCTGAACCTGAAGTAATTCTGACAGTGCAGGAGTGACTCTTGAGATTACCTCTACGTTGCCTAAATGCCCCGGTTGTGGGATGTGATGCCTGTTCCCATAGCCATGCAGGGCAGAGGGGCTGGCATCCTCACCGCTCGTGGTGAGCCATCTCTAGAGCATGCTGGCCACGGCCCCACTGTAGAACACGGTCCTTCATCTCCTCCTGTCCCTGCGTAGTGCCCCTGGTATCCTAAGGCATAATTGCCCTTTTTTTCTGTGCTTTTTCAGTTCAGAGATGCTCCTTCCTAGCAATAAAGACACGCTCTCAGTGTCCTCCTCTTAATACTCAGCACTTCTGTTGCCCTAACCCTAATCTTTAAAACAAGAGTGTGCTAACGGAGGCTACTTCCACTGCTTGGGCACCTTATTTCTTACAATGTAGATAGAATAGGGATGGAGATGCTTATCTGTGTTCTGAAACTGCATTAGGATTTCCTGTGAAGTACAGTGATATTTCTACACATGTCAATAACTCAGTCTGTGATTAACTGTGTATCGCTCTGGGTGATAGGAGGATGCATCCTTTACACTGCTGGCCTTTTCCATCCGGATAGCAATCAGTATTGCATTCTGAAAAAGATCAAAGAAAAACAAAGACCTTTCCCTAGGTATCCTTTACTAAAATTGCAGTCAAGTCAATCAAAGCCTTCTGTTTATCTACCTAAGTTTTATCTACCTTCTGTTTATCTACCTAAGTTTTTTATCTACCTACAGATGTTTACATTTGCAGTTCTATTTGTAAAGTAGCAGTAATTTGTGAGTCTTTGGGACAGCATGGATGATGACTCAGAACCGTGATCTGAGTCAGTCTCAGCAGACCCCTTGAAAGAAGATGTTGAGCCTACACAGAGACCTTTGTGGGCAAAATACATTTAAAAACCTGCAAGACTCCAGAGCCCCTTCTTGCACTGCATGGCAGGAGCACAGAAAAAAACTGCAGTGACAGAGTGAAGCACATAATTGCACAAGTATCCAGTCTGAAAGGACTGTTATTAACAAAGCTCAGTTCTTTTTAAGTGAGATTTCTTGATACCTGAACTTTCTTAGACTCACAGGATGCCATTTAAGTGCATCTTTCAAAATAGTTTCCTCCAAAAGTCCAAATGTGGGCTGCACCTGAGCTTGGCCTTAGGAAAATGTCAGTCTTTGCCAGGGAGTAAGAGGCATGGGACTGAAGTTGGTGTTTTGCTCAATGTTTATCCAGGGGTGCAGTGAATTAGCAAAACATTCTTGTAATAAGTGGAACAGAGCAAGAAAGCTGTTGACAAAATGCAGCCATAGGGCGTAATTAGAAACAGGAGAGGTCCTCTGCATTTGACTAGGTTTTTGACTGCTTAACAACCCATTCTAGTGTTCACAGAGCTTGGAAACTCCTTTTATCACAGGCTTTCCTTCTGAAAGGGAGGCTGACTCCAGCATATCAGAAAAGGGCAGGAAAGTATATTAATTTACAAGTTATTAAATAAATAAACACCCCTGTGGAGGCATCTGTTTTTCTGGGTGTAGAGTTACTTACGCTGGGTAGGGCTAAGGATTTCCTGGCTTGCTTTACGCTGGGTTGCAGAAACAAGGCTTTTGCGCTTCGCTTTGCGGGTCCGCTCTTGAGGTTTCATTGAACAAAGCCCCTGCAAAATCCCTGGGTTATGAAATATTTCCTCTCCGTCAGGTCCCGGACAAGAGATGGCATCTGCACAGCCAGAAAAGGAAGTCCTTGCCTTATAGAGCGTGCTCTCGGTGTGACACAATGGCTGATATAAAGTGTCGGGGGAGCTGAGCTGAAGGCAAAGGAACAAAGGAAGATCAAGATTCGGTGGCTGTCTCAGACAAAAGGAAAGCGGAAAGTGTCTCGGGGATGGATAAATTTAAGGCTGCGCTCGTGCTGGCTGGGGTAGGGGATGCTCTCGGTTATCGCAATTTCTCCCGACAAGACAACGCCTTAGGTGCAAAAATCCAGCAGGAGCTGAAGGAAATTGGAGGGCTTGAGAACCTGGTGCTCTCTCCCGACAAGTGGCCAGTAAGTGACAACACGCTCATGCACATGGCTACAGCAGAGGCTGTCATCACAGGTAGGTACGATGGGACTAGCAAACACCGTCTGGAAAGGAACAAAACTGTCGAGCCGCTGCATTTCTTAGAATGAGCCTGAGCGCTGGGGAATTCATAAGAAAGCGTGCCAGAAGTGCTGCTTATGTGAACGATAATGTGCATTAGCTTGTCTCCTCCATGAGCATGATCTTGCGACCATCACAAGAACTGGGGAGCTTTGATTTCTTGAGTGTGGAGGGGCTCTCCCTATATTTGCCCTAGATTTATATATACAGTTGGTTAAATCTTAAAGACTAAAATATGGCAGGTCCAGCATAAGAAAAATAATCGCTAAATAGATTATCTGTACGCTGGAATACGTCAGGGAATAATATAGCCACTCAAAATTCTTCTGTAAAAGTTAAGAGCTTTTCTAAGTACATTTTTAACATGTTTGTGCCCAGAACTCCGGGCTGGAATAGAGTCACCTTAACACCTCTTTCAGGCTAAAATCACTAGCACTGTCTCCTCTTTGCTGCCCCTCAGGCAAAGGGTTGAACCTGCAAGGCCAGAAATGGAACAATTTGCTTTCTAAGGAGAGCTCTGTGTCATTAGTCCAAAAAATATCCTAGCATACTATGCTTATAGTAAGGACCATCAGAATAGTGGAAGTCATTAATATATGTCTTCTAAAATCACAGTAGTTTGAGAGAGAACATTTGGTTTCTCTTACAGTAGGAATAGTCTTTTGTAAAATGCAATATTTAGAGATCCTACCCACTGAACTAGAGCTTTCTGAGACTGTTAAGACCATCACCAAAAGTACACCAGAAGACAGTGATCGTTCAGCAACATTTTGCCTCTTCAGAAAAAATAAAATATTTTAATCTCTGTAAAAATATTCCTGATTTTTTCCAACACACGTAACACTGGATAACTAACAGTAGCAGCAGCTAACAGTGTAGCTAAGTATCCTTCACGTCAATGAAATTTCCCTTGTGCTTCTGTTTCACCACTTTATCTGCCTGCTTCCAATCTGCTCTATATTTAGTACATAGAGATCAGTTGAAGAGTGTGTTGGACACTTCATGCTTGGCTATTAGCTAACCAATGGTTTAAGGGGTAGCTAATACACTAAAGATAAGGGCAAGATGTCAGCCTATCAAGAAAAAAGATGACTAACATATTTCTGAATATAGGCTATGATTAAATACGTATCATATGTTTCTTGCTTATTGAACTCTCTAAAATCATAGGTTCTGGGTAATCAAGACAGTTAGACTAACAGTAAAATATTAAATCTTATTTCTTAAATGTAGCAGAGGCACTGTGGATCTAAAGAAAAAAAGTCTCAGCTATAATTCCTATCAGCTGTGTTTATCCTAGACTCTCATTTCTTTGGCCTGATCAGACATACTTTTTAAGAAGGTGCTTTTATGGGCTGGTGAGAAAGCAACAGGCTGGTGTGGGGAATTTTAGTAAGAAATCTTCATTTCATAGTAATGTTGGTGTCCTTCTCTCTGTGTCCCACAAGGGAAAAAGAACAACTCCTGCCCACCACAGTGTCTCCTCCTGCCAAGGGGAACACAAAAAAGCCACTGGGCTTGGTCATGGCCCGGCCCATGTGCAAAATCATCCAAGTCAACAGAGTGAAGCTAAAGGTGAACGTGGGTCCGTGAGGCTGAAGACAGCTGCCACCGGCCCTGGAGACCTGCCTCCCTCATGTAGTGGGGTGCTCTTGCTGCTGCGTAGACTGAGATTTTAAAGTATATATAGGGTGCCTGGAACATTATCAGCCAAAAAAACAAACCAAACAAACAAACAAAAAAAAAGAGGAAAAAAGAGGGGGGGATAAGCAATAAAAATATTGCTGTCCCTCACTGCCCCGCTCCCCCACACATCCCGTTCACAGGGCTGCCCGCCCGCCAGCCGCAGGCAGCATGCCTTGGGTGCATACCTCCAGGTACATGCGGGATGCTTGCAGGCTGGGTCAGATACGCCCAGGGTTGAGGCTCACCACGAAGTCCCATCACAGGGCCACTGTCCCCAGGGGAGCTCCCAGCCTGGGGTTGCAGCAGCAGCTGAGCATTCGGTGGAGGTGTGAGCTGAGGAAGAAGGCAATTCTCACCTGGGGAGGCGATTCTGGCTAGCACTTCACCGACTGCGTGGTGGACATCCCAGGAGGGCCACAGCCAGAAGCAGCGGAGGCTGCGGGCGCTGCTGCAGACAGCTGGCGCTCCCCAAATCCACCATGTGCGCAGACTGAGAGTTTGATCCCACAATGAAGGGTAAACGAAACGTCTTACTTCTGGTAGGAATCTGTCCCATAAGGGAGGAATGAAAACAGCATCACCAAAAGCAGGGGAATTACCCCTGCAACGAGGAAAGTCTTTTCCTCTCTGACTTAAACAAAGGTTTAAAAAAAATCAGGGTTGATTTCTAAAGAGGGAACCTATCTTATTGGCTTGACAGCTGAGCCAGCCACCGGCTCCAGGTGTGGGAACTGTGGTGGGCTTGGGCAGCCTGGAGCTGCTGGACCACAGGGACTCTGGTTCTGGGGACAAGGCTTCTGCAGAAGCTGCCAGGCTGTAAATCCTGCTCCTGGCACCCATCTGGATAAACTGACACCTGATTCCTAAATCTGGAAAAAGTCGGCAGCTTGAAAGTATCCTGTTCCTCTAAGATTGTATGTAGGATGGCCAGTGTAATGGATAGGGTATTTTTTTTATATGAAAGGAGGGGAATCTTGGGTTTACCCGGCATTTTCTTTATTCACCTGTCTGCCTAACTGGTACTTTGGAGTGGCTCTGGCTCACAGGGCTCCAGACTTTCTCTTAAATTAAACCTCTCCTGTGGCTTTCAAGAAATCACCGATCTTTGACAAAATTAAGATATTTTTAGAACTTCCCCTGCTGCATCATTCGATCTGCAAGTCAAACGGGTTTTCTTGAACTACATAGAAAAAATATAAACGGACAAATCCCAACAGCCTCCTCAGTTCCCACTGATTACACAACTGTAATAGATGCCGGTGGAAGCTTTTCCTTGGCAAGAGCCGAGGGCAGGGCTCTTCAAGCCCAAAAACACGCAGCAGCAGCCGAGACAAGCAGCTATACTGAAGGAACTGTGTATGTTTCACAGGGGAAATGTTCCTCCTTAGGCAAGACTATCGGCCTTAGTAAAAATAATCAATAAACAGGTATTGCTAGTGAACTTATTCCAGAAAGATGTTTATCTGCTGGAAATACTACAGATCGTAGTATTGTAGACATTTACTACTCTTACTGATCTTTATAACCATTTTTATAAAAGCTTACTGTTCTGGTTTCTGTACTGACATAAGATACAAGGATCCCTGCATGAAAGACCTACAAATTTTAGACAAAATAAATGTAAAATACAGATTAAAAAAGAAAGCCACTAATTTGCTTTTGTGTTTAATCATACATACCTCTTTAAAATAAGTCATTGGTAATTTAAAAAAAAAAAAAACCAAAACAGGCTTTCATTTTTCATTTGGATTCGTGTCTGCAAATGATGGCAAAGGCACGGGCTGAGCCAGGCACAGCTGGCTTCATGCACACACACAGTCCCCACAGCAGCAACACACTTACCTTACAGTTAGACACGTCTGTAAATACTTCATACCACGGAGCCTAAATAAAGCCCCTGAGCAGCTACTGTTGATGAACAGAATGCCTTCCTCTTTCTGATTAAATGAACTAGAATTGGAAAGGAAAGCAGGACAAGATGAGAACAGAGGGACGAGGCTGTTCTCCCTCCAGCCCGCTCTCATGGTGCGTAAAAATGTGTTGATGGCGGCACCAGAAACACCACTTGGTGTATTGGAAGTGGAAAAAGGAACATTTCTTAAATGCCTAGTGAGCCTGCTTGTTTGTTTCCAGTGCCCTCTTGCTCTCCTGGCTTCACATAGCAACCTTCTCTTCCCTCTTCTGAGCAGATTACTGGTGTTTAGAAGACCTATACCGGGAGCTGGTAAAACGTTACGTGGATGCTATCGACAAGCTCTCGGGGAGGCGGCCAGACCCTGCTACCATCGAAGGCTGCAGGGAATTAAAACCAGACAACTACCTTCTCGCTTGGCACACACCATTCAATGAAAAGGGTACGGTACTGCTTTCCACCTGTAGATCTTGGCTTGAATAATGCATGCTTTCAGCGTTTGTGGCTATATGGAAATTATTTCCTTTTCCCCCGGCATCAAAGGCTACTACCCCTGAAATGTTTCCATGTTGCCTGAGGATGGCAAGAGATCTGCCAGGAATTCCTTCTGTAGGGCACTATGTCCTCTCGTAAATGAACCCTTCCCTCTTTAACATCTATTTAAAGAGACTTTGTTCTTGGCTCTGTGCCTCTGGGTCCAGATCTTTGTCCTTGAGTTTAATGGTTATTTTAAGAAATATTTTCTGCCATTTTTCATTTCAATGTTTGTAGCCATGGATCTTTTCAGCAATGGCAGACCAGGAACAAAAAGCCAAGCCTGTGAAATGCTCTGTTCACCACTGTGTTCACTGGAGGGACAGCAGAGACTTTTTGCCAGGTGGATGCCCTGCTAACATCTATGACTGTTTTGCTGATAATCCCTAATGTTCCTAGCCTGTTTCCCCACCCATGACCTCTCTTTCTTTCTCTTTATGGTAATTTCATACGATGAGGAATGGAATTTCTGCTTCAGATTAAGTAGCACGCATCCAGCTACATGCACACACATACGCATATACCCATACCCATACGGTGCAATGAATCCTGAAAGACTGTAAAGGTACCGCATCATCAGAGGAGGTAGGCCTGGACAGCCACAAGATGATGGCAGCTCACACAGACATTGCGCCGTGTTGGTGTGATGCTCTACCACTGCAGTACCTGTCAGCACCACTCAAGAGCACTGCATACGGATGCAATATCACGGCAAAAGCCAGGTGGCACAATGCCATGGCTATTTCTGGGTCTCTGCAGTCAGTTTTCTCTGACACAAAAAGCATCCCTCACTCGGCCCCCCGCTCTTCACAACAGCTGCTGGGAGGGAAAAGGATCCCCTCCCAGTTTATTCTGCCCACCCTGCTATTAGCCAGGCAGACCTGATAAAGTGCCCCTTTGGCACTTGTCATAATGTTTTCTGATTGACAGTAAGTAAAATTTGGACAAAATGATTGTGGGATCTGCTGCTGGCCCTGAGCAGCTCTCAACACCTCCAGCAGTGGAGCACAGCTGTTCCCTGGCCCATTGCTGTGTTGGAGCTACATCTCTTCTTTTAGCCTTCCTCCTCCCCAGCTTTCCATGACGAACTGTTTGCTTCTGGGATACTCTGGGCTAGAAGGATCTAAAACTGATTCCTGCTTTGAGACCTGGTAGCTAAAGCCTAACTTCTCCATCTGGTCTGATAAATATCATCCTGAACATCTCAAGAAGCCTTTTTTTTTCACCCTGAGAGCAAAAGAACCAGTGGCCTGAGGTGGAGATGTTCAGCCTACCGTGGGACCTGACACTCCTATGGACATGACTAACTTTTAAATTGAATTTTCACAAATTTCTTCTCAAGGTAAAAACATTCCTCAGGCATTGAATGCCTGGCAGACGGATGATACCTTGGATGGGCTGGAACCAAAATGCTGTTTTCCTGTGGTTATTCTATCTTATCTCACTTCTAGCAAAAATTCATGTGCCGGCCTTCATGGACCAGTAAAATCTTAGCTTAGGTAATTTTATTGCTTATATGATGCTCCTCTGCTGAAAATCTTGTGGGCGCAGTCAGAACATCGAGTTCTGAAGTCAAACTGCCCTGTGTGTCTTTTTGCTACCTCGTGTCATGCTCATTGCCACACTCATTGCAGGGGGACCCGGATTGTGTTAAAGGCTGTTGAGATTACTGTGACTGCCAGAAAACCTGCCCAAGACTGTCTAACACCTTCCATTTTAAGAGCCTGTTTCCCTTTTATAATGTTGATGAGCTCAAGGCTAAAATTTTCACCGTGGAGTGTTTGCCCCTGTTCATCTGTCAGTATTTGTTTAAAGTTTTGATGCAGAAGACCCTGCTGTTTCTAAGACATGGCAAATATGTTTTGTTCCATTGCCAAAAAACCTCAAATTGTTCAGAAGAAAATTACTGATGTTTGAGAGCTGGAACCAAAATCTGAGTAAGGTGGTACCCCTTGAGCCACACGTGTGCCTTCGCAGCCACTGGAAGAGGCCAGTCAAATGGCAGCTTGGCTCTACCTGTGTCATGCGTATATCAGGCTGAGGCTGCAGCATCCAAGCAGGTATTTAATTTGGAGGTACAGGAGCAGCTGCTGGGCTTCCTAGTAGCACTTGAAAAGAGTGCCATTTTGCTGGTGGCATTGGTAGAGGAGCATGAGGAGAAAGTGCGAGTTAAATGCAGAAAATCGGAGAGCAAAAATGAAGAGAAGGTTAAGTCACAGATGGAGAGGAGAGGGAAGGGCCATGAAGAGAAGTTTAAGTCACAGACAGGAGACAGGACAGGAGAGGGAAGGGCCAGGCTCTAAGTTCTTATGCAGCACGGTCTGTAGTGACAAAAGACACATCCTCATCAGGGCTTAGCAGCCATTAAGCTGATCTTTGTTGTTCTACAGATGTAGAGTGAAGAAAAGCACACTGAGGTATTCCGTACTAAAAGAGAATAATGTAGTGCCTGAATGAAAATGATGTAATAAGAAAGCGTCAACACAGTTTTTGTGACAAAAAGTCACACCTCGGAATTCTATTAGAAAGCTTATGAAACAGCCAAGAAACAGGAGGAAAAAGGAGACACTGTGAACACGGTCTGTTAGGCTTTCCAAAAGACTCTCAACAAGGTCCTTCACCAAAGGCACTAAGTAACGAGGCACTAAGTTGCTACTGGGTAACAGGAAGGTTCGCCTGAGGATAGGCAACTGGTTAAAAGACAGTAAATGAAGAGCAGGAGATTGCAGTTTGTCGTCTCCATAGACAAGGAGGTACCCACATTGGACCTTTGTTGTTCAACATGTCCACAAACTATCTGGAAATGCAAGTATATAGTGGGTCAACAAAGTGAAAGACAATAGGGTGCAGAGTTGTGGAAGTTGCTCACAATGACGAATAACTGTGTAGCACAGCAGCAGAACCAAAAGCAATGCAGATAGATACGCGGGGGGAGGGAGGGGAAAGGGGGCAGAATTCCTAATTTTATATACATAGTTGCAGTTGCTGATTCAGTTCCCATTCGGGGAAAGGATCGTGGAGGTATGGTAGCTCTACAAGAATGTTGCTTCAGTGCTCAGTAAGAGCCAGAAAGCCAACAGACTATAAGAAATGACTGGGAAAGGAACAGAGAAGAAAACACAAAACATGTTTGCACCAGTGCATAACTCCATCGCTGCTGTTTCTCAACTACTGCATATAATCTGGTCCCTCCCTCCCTGCAAAATGGTGCAAGAGAACTAGAAAGGACATGAGGAAGGATGGCTGGATTAGTAAAAAACTGCTTCCATGGGCTGTGATGTCTGAGTCAGTATGACAGAGAGCTGTAAAGTCATAGAGAGCTTGGAGAACATGAACAGGGACAGAGAAAACTCGCTGTCTCCTCCAGTACAGGAATTAGGGACTTCGAGTGAAACCGGCAGCTCATGAGTTCAAAGCAAGCAAAAAGGAAGGCTGCTTCATGCAACACCTAATGAAGTATTTTCCACAAGTATTTTCCAGTGCCAATTTGCAGATGCTACAGTTCATGTGGGTTCAAAAAATAGCTGAGTGAATTCACCTAAGGAAAGTCCTTCAAGGATTATTAAGCAGAAAGACAAATAGCCAGCTGCCTCCTGGACCAGGGAGCCAATTGTCAGCTGCTTCATTAGTACAAAGGGCTAGAATCATTGTACTTTTCTTTTACTCTTTCTTAAGTATCCTCTCCATTAGCCACTGTCAGACATGCTAAGTTAGGTTGACCTTTGATTTATGCTCTTACACACCTGTTTCACCTCTTGCTTGGACTAGTCTTGCTGTGCCTTACTTCGTTGATTCAAACGGTAGATACTGAGACATGGGAGCTAACAGACACTAATCACCTGAAGCCCTGTCTAGGCTTAATGGTACTCCATGTGACGGAACTTTTTGTAACTGAGTTTGCTTGTCTAATCCTGCAGAAGGTTTTAATATATCTTCCTAGACTGGAGGAACACAATGAAGTTGCAAAGACAAGCACTTTCAGACCATCGGTCAGATTACTGTGGTGTGTCTTCCACTTCAGATATACTAAGGGATGTTATTTAATTAGCAGCTCTGTGTAGCACAACACTCTTCCCTCTCAGATAACCAGCATGGATTGTGTCCTTTGGAGGAAACTGGACTGCATAGTGAAGAAGACTGCCATAGAGCAGCAGATGTTGTAATGAAGAGTTTGGTCTTGCAAGCAGGAGAAGATATGTTCTCCCAGTTAAGCTGACTGTGGCTCTGGAAGACTGGATTTCTTTCCTGACTCTTCCTTGTAGTTTCTATGTGATTTGTGGGATAGACAGACAGTTTTATCTGCTCCCGGCTCCTTAATAATCAAGCACTACAGCTGTAGCATATATGAGGTACAGGAGCAAACACACCATTTGCAGGACAAGTGTCCAGACTTTTCATCAGGAACAGTGGCCAAAGGTGTCCTGGTGAGGGTCTCTTTCACTAGTATCAAGAAGGCTAGTGAGGAGGAAGCAAGGTCTGAGCCTGTGGGGAATAAAAAGGTATTTTGCAAAGTCATTCATGTCACATTTACCAGCTGTTTGGCCTTTTTTGACTGCCCTTGGTGGTTAAATCCACTGGAAGAGTTATCTCATGCAAAATTTGTACATTGGACTCTGAGGAGGAAGGGAAGAAATTACTTCGGCTAACTAATTAGATCACCTAACCAGGGTGATCACTCAAGATAGCTGATCTCTGGGGACAAGATCTCTTCGAGAGAGAGAGAAATTCAGATTGGTCTGTATTGTACCTGTAGATGCCAATGGGTGGCTTATGTTAGTGTTACACTTTGGCTCAGGCAAGTACTTTTAATACAAATCTTCCTGCCACGCCCACTACCACACTTTGATCACACTCATGATCTTAGGACACCTGAGCTGAAGTCATTTGGGATGACATTAAACAGCAAGCAATGCTCCAGGAGAGCCCCTGGTGCTCTGCAGCCACAGTGGGCACAGCCCAGGGCAGCAGCCAAGGGCTCCTCTGAAGGTAGGTGACTAAAAGCCCTGGCCCTGGTTCCTTGGCATCAGCTGTTTCAATTCACTCTGGCCCATGAATTGCTCCTACTATGCCATCGTGCCAGCTAATGGAGATACAGCTTTTCTCCATGCTGCCTGTCTGGAAAAAACAGGGAGATTGTGCTCCTCTTGCAAGTTCTGCAGATGCTAAAATTAGGTGGCATAAATACGCCCCTTATCTTCCAGGGACCAAGTAGAGAAATGCTGGTTGCTCTCAACTATACCCAAGGTCACTGGGAAGTGTGATTGAGCAAAGACAGGGCTGAAAAATGCCAAGTACTTTGAAAAATCGAACCCTATCCATCTCAGGGTGCATGCCTGCAATGAGTTAATGTCTTTTTGGGCATTGGCTCACCAGCTGCAAAGAGGAGATAATCACCTCACTGGTGCCTTGTGAAGATAAGCTCATTAAAACTTCTGTGGGATCCTGATATTTCTGTGATAAGTACTGCAGAGAAACTCGTTAGTAAATTTAACTCTCCATTCAATGAAGTGTTTAAAAGTTGAACACCTGGGATCATGCACTCAGTGCTGAGGATTAAAAGAAATTCTGAATTAGCTATTCAATAAATAAACTCCGTGCTGCACTAGGCAGAAATTCCTAGGAACAAGCACAGTAAGTGTAGGCCGTACCGTAATGGGTGTGCGCACAAGGACTGACTTCAGGTCACATGGGAAGCCCCAATTCTGACATTGCCTAACTTTGGAGGATTTGGTTCTGCAGCCTTTAGTTTCTTTTTGGACATGTAATTTTTGCATCAGTAAAGGTGGCATGAGAGTTTGAATCAAAGAAGTGCTGTGAACAAGAGAGCACACCGCTTTCTGAATGCACTATGCTCTTCGTAGCACTTGAGAATATTGGAATATACCTGTAAAACCAGAATGACTGTGTAGAAGCAAAATTCCTCGCAAGAAACTCTCAAAACTTGTAACTCTCTTTGCATGCGAGTTTCCCGTTCCCTGAGGAGTTCCCACACATGAGCTGAATTAAGAAAATGTGCTTGTTTCACATTTCATCAACATATTTCTGTATGATTAGTCTCCTTTTAAATGCCAGACACTATCTTTTTGCTTCAGGTTCTGGATTTGGAGCATCCACAAAAGCCATGTGTTTAGGGATGCGATACTGGAAGCCGGAAAGGCTGGAGTCACTTATTGAAGTGAGCATTGAATGTGGACGAATGACTCATAATCATCCTACAGGTAACGTCCGCTGACATAGTGGTTTGATGAAGTTCCTAAGGTTGCTTTTCACCTCTGCGGGGACTAACGCGACTCCTGTGAATTCATCTGGTTAAACTGCTTCTGCACTGCAGACTCCAAGACCTTGGTTTGAATTTTTCTCGGATAATATATACATGTATATATTACTTATATAGGCTTATATATTTGCTTGTATATTATGCAGACAGCAACCTCAGTCATAGGAGTTTTCCCTCCTAAAATACCACTGAACACAATCTGTCTTGTCCAAAGCATGTTCACGTCTCTTGCCCTGATCAAATTTTAGGATTCATGTGCATCCAGATGACTCATTGGTATCATGCAAGTTTATGGTTCAGGGGATAATAACATTTTTCTCTTGACAGGTTTTGTCATATCCAATCACTGTAGGTAAAGGTAGAAAGCCAAAGAGATCTAACTCCATGTATTTTAGAACACAGTCCAAAACATTCTCTAAGCAAAACATAAATAAGTAGAGTTAATGTTGTTTTACATATTTAGGTCTGTCATTCTGATAATTTCATGCTACAGAAGCGTGTATTAATTCTGTTGGATTTAAACAGCAATAAAATAAAATCATAATGAATGGTGACATGTTCAACACACTCAATGCTCTGAAGCAGTCAGAAAAGCTATCAGGAGGGCATAAAATTAGAGGAAAAGAATTCAATGCAAAGCAGAAAATATCATTAAGCCTATATATAATGTCTATGGTACATTAGCAGCAGTATGACTGCTTGCAGACTGGGTCTCCCACCTCAGAAAGGACTTACTAGAGCCAGAAAATGGCAGCAAGGAGCATCCAAGTTATCAAACACCTTCCAAACAAGGAGAAATTACATCCAGAAGGAGTTTTCAGCTGGGAAAGAAGACAAGCGGCATGGCGGGGAGGCAGGGAGGAGAAGGGTGGAAGGGCCACAGAGGACCTGACTACCGTCCTGAAAGGTGCCAGGGAAATGTCAGTTGTGATTCTCATAACTCAAAGACTGAGAAAACCCAACTGACGTGTCAGTCAGGACTGAAACAAACAGACAAAGGAAATACTTCCCTGTGTCGTGCATAGTTAAGCCGCAGACCTCGCTGTTACAGGCAGCTGCAAAGTCCACAGATATGCCTGGGTTCAAAGGGGATCAGGCAAGCGGACAAGAAGGTCTGTCACTGTTAAAAGCAATCAAGCTGTGTAATTAAAATTGCCCCTAAGCTAGTCTAGAAGCTCTGGGGAGCAGAGAAGCCAAACCAATTAGGCTCACTCTGTACTGGCATTATTTGCAGAGCCAGAAACCTCGGCTGGGGCTTGCTTTCTTCCTCTGTGAAAGGCAGCAGGCTATGTCAGGGCTGCTAGGAGTAGGGGGAGCAGGGCAATAGCAGCAGGGAGAGGGGGCTGCCTGGGGAGACTGCCAAAAACCTCCTGGGCACACCCCGGCCTCTACCACCCTCTGCACTGATTTGTCTTGCAGACCCCCTTCTAGCCCTCTGCTTCACACTCTAAGCCCTCTGCTGCTATCTTCAAGCTGAATGTGGCACTCAAGGATCTTTATGGCAGGTGGGTTAGGTGCTGTCTATCTGAGTGAGACCCTTTGAGCTGGCTCTACCTGTTTTTTTATTCTTTCTGAAAGCATCTGTTGATTCTGGGTTAGACGTGCCTTTGGCCTGACCCAGTATTGCAGGTCTTATGGCAAAGAGAATGAGTAGTTGTCTCACCTGGACTTGTCACCTCCTAAAATAATTTGGTTTTACCTTCAGCAAAATGCACAAAGTTCATGTTTACCTTTATGCACGAGTGAACGTTTTTGGAACCATGCACTGAGAGAAGCACATGCATCAATACTTTGCTCACCTGGGGCTTATATAAATGACTGAGTTGTTTTCTTAAGCTTCTGTTGCATATTGCACTGGGTTGGTTTTGTATCATTTGACAGAACGCCAAGAGCACAAGCAAATATGAGAAATGAGCCTCTCTGTTTCTGACATCATGGAAGTGTTGAGTGCCCTTTGATGAAAGTTCATCTTAAGTATATTCCTATTCAAAGTGGAAGACCCAGCTAGGCAGGCAGACAGCATGTCCTACTTGGACAATTGCTTCTTTCCTCTAAGGGGACATGAACTTATCACCTTAGAGGAAAGAAGGGGACATGGACTTGTGCCCTTAGAAGAAAGAAGCAATTGTCCAAGTAAGATGTGGACTCTACTCCTTAGAGTAAAATGACCTAGAAATAGTGTTAGATCTGACAGCCACAGTCCTTGAGCTGGATGACTCTGTAAGCAAGGTGATACAGCTTGTAATCGAATCACTTTGCGCAAGTCAATTATTTCATGTGACTTCAATTAGAAGATTTTCAGTATCGCATTAGTAGATGGTGTTTATTTTTGACCCCTACCTCAATTTCTGTCATGTTACACCACTGAGAACAGAAGCTTCCTTCGACATAAAATAAGTTGTAAACCAACAGGCTCCACGCATTAGCCAAGAATCTCAACATGCCACAAGCCAGCCTGCAAACAGGCAGAGATAGGTTATGTGCATTTGTTAATCTACCCGACAGCCATGAGGCATTCCACTAATGATTTTATGAAGGACATGACAAGGATGGTAAGAGCACAGACCATGCACTGGTAATCATTGTTATCTCTGAATTCCAGGCTTTCTAGGGTCCCTATGCACAGCTCTCTTCGTGGCATATGCAATACAAGGGAAACCCCTTGTGCAGTGGGGAAGAGAGATGATGAAGGTCGTGCCGATGGCTGAAGAATACTGCAAGAAGACCATTCGCCACATGGCAGGTAGCGTGTCTGAATGAAAAGTGTTGTTTTCGTAATACTATGTTCAGCTAGAAAGACACTGAAGAAACGCCACTGCCCAGTCTCTCCATTTTGCTGCTTCCTTCCCTCTCCTCTCTCCACAGGCTGTCCTCTGTCCTCAGGCTTTCTCTGCTCAGACTGTACACGCTTTGCAGGTGGTGCCACTTTCTTCTACCATCCATTAGTTGCCTGGTATATTGGTGGCAAAAATACAAAGAGAAATAGCAATGATAATGCCCTACTGCACAGTTTTATTTTTAGAAAGTCTTCAAAGATTGCTGGGCAGGGGGAGACGGAGGAAATGATATTTAGCAGGTTATTAGCAAACCGACTGCTGAGATATGAATTATTCTGTTCCCTTCCATCAATTAGCACAGTCCAATATTTTCCATAATAAAACCCACTGACTCCTTTTGCCAGGAGAAGTTACCTGCAGATGCCTCCTGACCAAGAGTTAGGTTTTGACCACAAATTCAGACTTGACTTGTTGCTTTTTTGAACAAATATTTAAGATACAGCCTGTTGTATCCTTGTTTTTACAACAACTGAGCATAACACAACTACTGAACTTAATATTGCTACTTTAGTAATGTATGTGATCTTCAGGGCAAAGGTATTTTAGTCCTGTCTTGCCAAGTAGTGATGCATTTGTAACAGTGAGACCTGCCATGGACAGACAAGTATCACTACATTAAAACGTCGAGGAAAGAGGTTTTTCCGTTAGTCTCAAGGGATGGCTGTTGAGAGAGTTTGAATTCAATGGAAATCTGTACTCAAGAGCACTCAGAAATGAAGATTTACCCAGGAAGGAAAGCCGCTGCTTTAAAATCTGAAAGGAGCACCAGGAAGCCTTTCTGAAAGACCCCGCATTTTCATCTGCGCCTCATTGCGCACCAGGATTTTTTTAGCCAAGACCTATGAGGAGCAGGTGCAGGATTAGTGTGAGTGAGCTCCTCTCTGAGTGCCTTTGCAGCAGGTCCCTGTCACTCCACCCCAGCAGGACCTCTCGGGGTGGAGGTATGTGTGTTGGACTCCTGAGGCACGCTCTCCGGCTAGTGCCCGTATTGTTGAGTTTCATCCTATTTTGGTAGCGGGAAAAGTCTCCTGCATTAAAGTTAAGCTCCTTGGCTGGTGAGATGCACCGCAAAGAAATCCTGCCAGACAAAGTCCTCCAGTTTTAGAAAACTCTTTTTTAGCTGCTTTATCCCCCATGGGTAACAAACACAGTGTTCAGTCACACGGGGCTCGACTTAGCACCCCTCTCTGATATTCAGTTGCAGTGACTTGCCAGATAGTCCCATGGACCTGAATGTGACTGTCGTCTCAGGCTGAGCTCAAGGGATGGGGCAGAGCCTCACTAGGGCTGGCAGCATGAGTCTTCTGAGCATGCTACAGATTGTCCACACAACCAAAATGTCCTGCAACTGCTTGATCGCTTTGTTTCGGGGCGTGTGCATTGGAATAATCTCACTTCCTTGCTTGTTGAGGTGCTGCATAGAAAACATTAATTTTTGAGGCATTCATGTTTTATGGTCATGGGGGAAATAGGAAAAAAAAACACAAACACCTGTCAGGTCATCTGCATTTCTAAAAGCAGTCTTGTGACTAGCTGATGGAATGGGTGTTGGTAGTTTACTTCAACCAACAACATTTTTTTTGTGTGACCTTTTTTTTTCTTAAGATGCCCTCCTTGGCCTGATGGCTGTGAGTGCATTTTCACCCTGTTTTTCTAAACACCCCCCTTCTTTCAGGGTTATAATGCATGGCTTCCTTGTAATCAGGCAAAACTGGGGCATGGACTCAGAAAATGGGCAGTTGGGCATTCCCAAGCACATAGGGCCACATGGTTGAAAGCTCGTCCCTGTCTGGGACTGGGGAACCGGCAACTTGGTGAAAGTATCAGGTCCTACAAGGCAGCTTGGATTTTCTTACATGGACTTGAACCGCTTTAAAGATCTTAATTTGCCAAAGAGGGTCACCTGTATGGCATTTTAGGAAAAGAAGCAAAATCAGATTACATCCTTCAAAGAAATGGTTTGTTTGTGTGCATGCTCCTCAGCCACTTGCAGCAAGCAACTGAGCAACCAAGCAGGACAGAGCCAGTGAAAAACAGCGATGCTTAATTTTATTTTAAACTGTATGCCAGGAGACCCATACTGAATTGCTAGTTTGCTTTGGCATACTTAGCCATCTGGTCCATCTCACTGATTTCTAATTCCTTATCCCATCGGCTTCCCAGGCAGAGTTTCATTCAGGCTTCAATTCTGCGGAAGGGTGTGCATGTATGTGCTTAATAGGTCAGTGTGACTTACATGCCTTTTATGAAAAGGTTGAACCAGAGCATTGGCTGGAAAATAAACTGAGTTTAATAAGATTATTTACACGTGCAAAGTTAAACATGATTAGAGATGCTTTTCCTAAAGTGACAGAAAAAGAAGAAAGACCTGTGGTTATTAAAAAAAAAGCTTATTTGTATGGGCACAGATAGCAGCTGTGTGTGTTATTTATCCCTTTTACTACATTTGATATGTATTATAATAGATGCAAATGGAAATTTTGGCCTTTTCTATCCACCTTTTCCTGAAAGATCACCCAGAAATACTGTGAGAACAAAACAGAAACACTGGAGAAATTGTGTGATTAAAAAATGATAACCGCAGTAGGAGGAAATTTGTATTTAGGATGTGTGAGCATTTTCAGATATTCTTTAATCATAGTAAAGGAATACAAAAATTGGTGTAGAACTGATTTTTTTCTCTCTTTTTGTTGACTGTTGTCTTTTCCTTGGAGTGTTCCTTAGTAAGTTCTCTAAAAATCTCATCTTGATGTATTGTAATGTAATTTTAATATATCATAAAAACTGCACAAGATTCTGAAAATATTTTCTTCTTTCACATTGTCTGTTTCCAGTTAGATGTCCCCACTTCATATTAAAATGCATACTTAGTACATATGCCTGTTTAATGTATGTTACTGTAAAATACCCAGTTTTTCAGGTCAGTCAATACTGTCATTTTCTTTAAAATGTATTTAAGTAGAACTGAAAATGTGACCGAGATTAAATACAACATCATTACTTTCTTTTGCATTCAGAATATCAGGAGCACTGGTTTTACTTTGAAGCCAAGTGGCAGTTTTATTTGGAGGAGAGAGAAATCAATGAGGAAAATCAGAATAAACCTGTCTTTCCGGACAACTATGACGCAGAGGAGAGAGAAAAGGTAACTGCAACTTCAGAAAGTGCTCAGAAAGGCTCTGAACTGAGAGGGGTATTTTCAAAGAGACACATCAGTATTTTTCAACTGTTTCCAGTGACAGAGCAGTCAGGAAGTCTGCATTTTTTTCCTAAAATTTCAAGAAATAAAAAAGAACTCCCATCATTGGCTCAGGTATGTGTTACTGTAAAAAAGCAGTTGCCACCAGTCCTGGAGTTGCTGCAATGGGAGGAACCAGTGCAGAGAGGTTGATGCCCAGAGCAGGTACAAAACATAAGCCATGGCTATTTGAGGGTGGAAAAGGCAAACGTCTCGCCAGGGGCTCTCTTTATAGCCTAATGGAGCTGTGGCTCAAGTCCCACAGAAATCCCGCCAGGTACTAGGAACAGGACATGGTTTTGGGTCCTTCAAACAGAAGACAGCTGTCCTAAGCAATTCTCTGCCAACACAGGCTGTGCCCAGGCTAGTTTTAAGTGTCTGAGAGATGGTGTTTCACTGTGTCCCATGAGATACTATTTTATAGCTTACATGATCTTTCCTTTGCCTCATGACTTCTGCTCATATCTTCTTAACTCAAGAGAAATAATGTCTTCTTCCCTGGTGTTTACAGCTTTCTGATACATGTTGGCACCTCTCAAAGCTCTCCACTTAGCAGCTAAGCAATAAGTATGTGGTTCTTGTCACCTTTTCCCATAAATCAATCCTTTTTTCCAGACTATTAAAGCACAGTTCTATTCTAAGAAGTCACTTTGAATATTTTTAAGTGCTCATCTATGCAGTGAAAAGTGCCAATGGAAGGTAGATTGATTGCAGATAATAAGAAATTGCTCACTTTAAACATGAAGAATAGATCTCCTTCCAGTTTTATTTTATTAATTCAGTGCCATGAAATTGTTACTGGTTTTTTGTTCCTTCCAGTTCTACTGGAGTCTTAGCAGAGCTTTATGAGATCAAACCCAACATTATTTCCCCATGATCATTTCAAGAGAGAACTGCATTAATTCCTCATGCAGAAAAAAAAAATTACCTTCATTACCCTAACCCAACTAGTTTGGCCTGTTGAGCTATTTATTTTGATGCACAAGAAAGGAAAATGTTGCTTGACCCTCAACCTCCACCATCAACCAGAGATCACAGCCTGGCAGAAGTTGAGAGACTTAATTTGCTTATAAGCCAAGCACGTCAATAGCCATGGAAAGAACAAATGAGGAGGAGGTAACCATCCTGCTTGCCTGTTTCCCAGGAGAGCTTTCCTTTGCACTCATTCCAAACTAGATGGCCACTTGTGTCTGGAGGTATAGCCGATTGCCTTTCTACAAGCAATTAATAAAGCAGCAATATCTGGCACCACTCTTGCCCACAGGTGTATGCATGTTCCTGCTCGACCAGGTGCACCTTTCTGCAGGCATATACTGGCTGCAGGAGATGTGAAAGTGAAGCCCTCAAACGTGGCTTGGATTGATCTGAGTGCATTGCAAAGGCAATTTCCCACTCTAAAAGAAATTACACCCTGAAATGCTAAGTGGCAAAGACCACATTCTGTATAAGCAGGTATACAGCTTAAATTTGGAGATAACTAGACATGTGGGGATAAAAGACAAATTACCCCTTCTTGAGTGTATAAATACAAGATGGGCCAATGTAGGATAGATCATTTTTCAGTGATATGCGTTTGGAATGTGTTAGATACACAGCAAACGGGCAGAAACTGCACTGTACTTGGGATCAGCCTTGCTTCTACAAACAAATCACTCACCCTGCTTGCTTTCCTGGGCTGGGCAAGATGTGCAGCAAAACAAGAGAGGAACCAAACCAAAGTCATCCAGGCCAATTGGACTCTGAGGAGCATATCCCCTCAAGATGCAGTTGCTTAAACCAGCATTGTGAAAGGACCCAGAAAGGGAAACAAAATGGGTGGAAAGGGAGTGCTAACCAGCAGTGGGTCAACTCCCGGAGTGTGAGGAAGTCGGAGGCAGCCATAATTACTGACCGCAGAGGTTTACAGCAAGGAGGGGATGTGTGAATTACCTCCGGGGTTTGGCAGCAGCTCAGTGCCTTCAGCAGGAGGGAGTGCATGTTGAGACCCTTGTCCCTGCACTCAGTGCTGCTGCTCCTCGCCTGCCCACCCGCCTGCCCTAGGGGAGCTGGGCTGGTGCCACATCGCAGGGCTGCACCAAGGCGCAGGAGTCGAAAGGAGGTTGCACTTTTAAAATGTTTGAGAAATACTGCTTTGTCCCCCAATTCCCCAAAGGCTCGGTCCCGAGGACAGCTATCCCTAGTGTAAAGTTGTTTCAGCAAGGCGAGACGACATCAGTGTTCTTAAGGGCTAAATGGAGCGACACTTGAGCCTCCTGCCTGCGCACCCAGAATAGCACCTCCACGCTTAGTCCTCTTGCCTTTGGTAGTATTACACGTGTGTCGGTACTGCCCCACCAGCATCCAAACTGCAGGAATAAGGCTGGAAATTTTGCGTGTGTCCGAGGACAGCATAAAGACGTAAATATGCTCTCTAGAGTGAAAAA
>VZTL01046143.1:0-15881 GCA_013400535.1 Scopus umbretta | reverse complement strand
TTGACTAGTGTAAACAGCTGAAACCAGGACAGTCTGTGAAACCTGCTGCCAGCATTGTATCTCTGTGGATTTCCATGGACCTTTTTAATGATGTGATCTCATTTTTATATATGCCATATAACATCTTGGTTCATATACATTAAACTTCATGCTTACTTGATACTGGCTTCTTAACATACCATCTGACTTGACTGTATCAGCATCATAACTATCTTCACAGAGTGTAAATATGTGAACAAGTTTGTTGTCTCGGCAGCTTGACTTGATACATTTGTGTGATGATGTCTATTTTGAATAGGCATATCATCACCATGTGTGTATATATATATATTTAGAATTACTGTTATTTAAAAATGAGCACAATTGGAACAGGTCAAGTTGCCTAGGCAAAGGAGCATCCACAGGCAGACAAGGAAAAAGAAAATTTAAAAATAATTTTAATCTTACATGAGAATGGCTGCATTATGTCACACTGAAGACCCGTCTACTATCTAGTTTCTGGCAGTGACCAAGAGCCTAAAACCAGATGTACGTTTTCTCTTCCCGTTTCCTGGAATCTACAACTTAGACTTCCTGACCCTGGGGTCTGGGTAGGGTTGAGTTCCCATATTACTGTATAATAATTTTGGATCTAACTTTTCTCTCTGAATTTATTAAATAAAATAGACTTTGAATTAAGCAGAAAACAAATGTACATTTTTCCATGTTCGCGGAAGCCAAGGTAACTTGGAAGACCACATAGATAATCTTAGATTTGTTCAGGAAATCAATGCAGCAGATAATAGTTTATATTCCTGACATAGAGGTCTTATTTCCTAGTTGTTTTTTACAGAAATTCATGCTTGATCCTGTGAAGTATTTACTGTCTGTCAGTGTCATAGACAGGATGTGGGACTGTGTATACCGTATATCTGCTTCAGTATAATTCTTGCAAGAAACAGAGAGAGAGAAAAAAAATAAAGCTATTGGGAATTTCTATAAGCTTTCTTCTTTTTATTAAATATTTATTATTCCCCTTCAAGTTACTCCTTGTAATATCTGAGCAGTTCAACTAACATTTCATCTCCTGTTCTACATCGGAAAATAGGTTTGCCATGATCCAGTCCATTTTAATGCTCCTTATTCCTTCAGTGTACCGAATGGTATAAGTAAAGCTGCTTTCTTGGAATTAAGTTTATCAGCAACACTTCCATATGTGATTTTTCTGTTGCTCCGTCGTTACCTTTGTAAGACACAGCTTCTTGTCTGGTTAAGTATGACAAATATTTACTATCCCTTATATTTTTCTTAAAAATTGTACTCTGTAAAAATAGCAGAAACAGTTTGAGGTGGAGTAGGTAACATCTTAAAGGCCTAACCAAATACATTCAGCTTTTAACAAATAATATCTTAGAACAGCCCAGGTTGGAAAGGACCTCAAAAGATAATCTAGTCCAGGCTTTTGTGGGAAAGGGTGCCTAGATGAGATTATCTAGCACCTTGTCCAGTCACATATTGAAAACCTCTAGCAATGGAGATTCTACCACATCCCTGGGAAGGTTGTTCCAGTGAATGGTGGTTCTTACCGTAAAAAATTTCTGTCTTACATTTCTTTCTCTTGAAGACTGAGCTGAAATGGTTGTTCCAAGGATCTCAGTTTCATTATCCTTCGAACCCTGATTTAGAGCTCCCAAACAGACTAACATTTTTACTGCATGGTTATAATTTGTTTAGCATAGCTGATTTTAATTTCTTATAAGGTAGTTCCCATATAATTTGTATCTTGCCTCTCTTTACCTAACTGTGCACATATAGCCAGTGATTGTTTTGGCGATGGTTTTGTGTTGTAAAGAAAATGTCTGTTGTCTTTGAACTGATTTTCACATTATTTGGATCAAGGTCCCCGCCACAATGTAGATGTGATACTCTTCTCTACATGGCAGAGTCCGTAATGCGTTTGGATTTGTAGCAGTCACTGCCTGAACCATGCTTAGTGTCTGACACTAGATGTCACACTAAGAAAGTTATTGAATCTGCCGCATTAATGAGGTGAAGAGTTTTCTTTTGTTTTTAAAAGGTGCAAGAAGTTTCATTTCCCCCCTTGTGGAACCACAGTGGAGTAGATCCGCTGAAATAGTTACTGGGATGATGAGGTGGGAGAAGGAGGCTCACTGTGAACTGGAGACACAACTTTTTGTACTTATTGTCACCATTTGACCCTCTTTCTTTTAACTTGTATTTTCTAGTAAATCAATAATTACACCATCCAGTGTTTTAGTAACAGCTTTGATAAAACTCTGCTCTAACAGTGTGTTACCATTGCAGCTAAGTCAATCTAATGGCTAGCAGCCACTGAAATCTGCAGTCCTGCACCTCTCTTTTCCTTGTATGTTTCTTCCTCCTCCCTGTGCCAGCACTCATGCCCCTCTGAGCTCCCGGTAATCTAGTTCAGGAAGCTAAACTGACATAAGAATAACTCTAGAGGAAAGAAAAATCCATTTTCTGCCTCTCTAGCTCCTTGAACCAACTCACTGAGATAAGCGCCAGGGCAAGCAGTAGGGACAGATGTGGAACATGGAAGGAGCAGAACCTCCCATACCAGCACCAAGAAGCTAGCTGTAACAGCAAACCTTTTATCTGAAGGGTTTAAGTGAAGCAAAATACATTCTCAGTCTGTATTTGAAGCTTGTGGCTTCCATTTTTAAAAACAGCTTGTATGCTTGAAAACTTGTCTGTTCGGGGTTTTTTTCCAACTAAGCTATCTGCTAGCTTAATGAAAATGACTACCTTCTCCTACAAGCCTTGCCTTTCATGTGCTGTATGTTTCATTGTTTTGTATGGATGAATTCTGGTGTTCATAAGGTGCTTAATTTATGGTGCTCAACAGGCTCAGTTTCCAAGCAAAGTCTGTTCTCTATCATGTGTTCAGAAAACGTGTGGATGTGACACTTTGGGACATGGTTTAGTAGGCATGGTGTTTTGGGTTGACGGTTGGACTACATGATCTCAGAGGTCTTTTCCAACCTTAACAATTCTATGATTCTATGCTGTATGCATGTGCTTCCCTCCATGTAAGTTTGGGTTTTTTACCTCTAGTGCCATTAGTAAGACTAACATCTGTCAATACCTCTTACACAATAAAAGTAACAAAAGATAGAGCCCAGCTATTTAATTTACATGTTCTCTGAAATTCTTACTATAAGGCTGCATCTCTCATGCATTGGCTGCATCTCTCATCCATTGTTTACAATTAATATTCTGCTATCTTGATTATTTTGTGCTTGTATATATTCCTCATCTAGTTCTTCACCTAGTAGAATGGCACACAGAAATACCAGACACATGTAGTTCTTCCTGGTATGCTGTAAATCTTTTCTTGTCACTTGGTATGACAGGATGAAATGCCACTTGTGATGTTACTGTGTTTGTGAGTTTGGTTATTGTTACACATACGTATGTGTAATAATCTGCATTGCATAGCTTAAATTGAAGTCTGTGTGGAATGCAAATGCTTCAGATAAGGTGAAACGGAAGTATTGAAATGATGTTAATCTTTTCCATCCTCTACAGACATTATTCCCCTGTTGTGAAATAAAGAATGATATTAAAAAAAAGAAAGGCTGGATGTTGTGCCTATACCTTATGTAGTCATAAAAATACATACCTTATGTAGTCATAAAAAGGACAGCTAATCTCTTCAGAAGACCTTTTTTTTTCACTGCATAAATTCAGCTGCCTAAGGGAAAGCTGTTTTCTGCCTGAAATCAGGTCACTCAATTGTTGGTCACTCAACTGTTTTGTAAATAACACATTACAGCTGCTGTAGTAGCAAACCCCTTTTTCACTGTTCCTCCTTTCTGAGAACACTGAATGCAAGTATCAGATGGGAGGAATTGTGGGTGTGCTTTTGGGGATGGCAGTCACATTTTCTTTCTTTCTATCTTTTAACATGGGCTTACGATCTAGAAGAGGTTGAGAACCAATGATCTGTTGTAGCAGCCTATATGCCTATTGCCATTATTAAAACCTTTTACCATTGCAGTGAGGAGATCTGAAATTAGTCTCATTTACTAGCTTAATTGGAGTTATTCCTGATTTACAGACTGGATAGCATAGGTATTATCAGAACCTAGCCCATGTTTTTGTTTTAACTACAAGGAAGAGGATTTTTCTAAAGCTTTGAAGGGAATGGAGTGCAAATAGGATGGCTTCAAAGGGAGCACGATGGAGTCCCACTTTTTTAGTGTACAAAACCAGAGCACAGCTGGCTTTTCCACATACCTGTACTTGATGAAGTGGAGTGATTCCCACCCCAGCCATCTTCAGGTTCCTCAGTTTCTCAGTCGGTGTCAGATGCTAATTTAAGGCCTCAATCTTCATCTTTAGCTTGAACCAAATGAAGCTTCATTCATCTTACTAGCTGAATTTTGATTGATTGCTCATCAGAATGTCCCCGTGGTGCAACACAGGTGACAAAGACTGTGTGGTAGCCAGGGACAAAATCTCAAACTCACCCTCCCCATCTGTACTGCAGAAGCAGGGAGTCGAGTTGCTTGGGAGTGCTAGACTGACAAGAGGCAGTGATTCCTACAGAGAATGGTTTAGATTGCAGGCATGCTGAACTGCCCTCCGGAGGTGTCTGTCTGCTTCTTTCAGCTCTGCAGGGAATCCAAAGCTACTAAGCTGGGAGGTGGAAGATAAGAGTGCCTAAAGTGAAGTGGGATGTTTCTGACTAAAGCATTTGTGAGCACTGCGATCTGGCCTTGGGCAGATCGGGCAAACTCAAAGGCAGGCAACGTTTTTAGGCTCTGCTTGCAAAACCTTCCTTTTCAAATGAAAGACTCCAGCTAGCAAGATGAACAACAATATTCTGCTGAAATTGCCAGCCAATAGAAAGAAAAGAAATCATGTAGGCAAGAAAAACAGAAGCAACAACACAGGGGAAAAAAGCGTGCTTTCTTCCGAAAGTAAGCAGTTAACAATACCCATTGCTAGATCTTCTGTCTCTGCTGTTACAGATGAGTAAATGGAGATGTCAGAGGCGTTCCTAAGTTTACAATATCAGCTCAGTTGCATTACCACGCCCAGTTTAACACCAGTGCACCTTTATCTCTAAAATGTAGAGATAACATATCTCCCATAACATCTTTTATTTCTGTGCCTTTTGAAATTACAAATAGTCATTTTCATTTCCAAAGCCGTGTTTGTGCATGTATGTGTATCTAACAGTGCTGACTTGCTTCAGTTGTGGTCTCCTGATCTCATCTGGTTTTGTTGTTGTAGTCAAACATGCGTGCCATACAGCTTAGTTCAGCAAAACCACTCCTAGCTGACCTGAAATACTTTCTTATCATTCTAGTGCATGTAACCCCAGCCCGGAAAATGCTGCCTTTCGTAAGTCTGTGACTATCAGTACAATAACTGTGTGCCTCTTTTTCTTGGAACTATAAGCTTGTCTGCAAAACTGTGAGAACCAAATTACAGTATATAAAAAAAAATTAAAATGTTTAGATACAGAAAAAATCCTGGACAATTAATCTGAAAATCCATAACTTTTGCACAGTTTAAATGGAAATTTTTGCTTAACGTTCGTAGTTAATTTTTTATATAATTACAAGACAATAATGTTACATTAGCAAGTCAAGTCCTTAAGAAAAATTAAGTAAATGGAAAGAATAGAACTCTCTTGCTCATTTAAAAAGTTGTGAGCAGGAGAAGTGGAAAGGAATGTGGCATACAGTGTCTATTACATTACTTTAAAAGAACAATTAATAGTTGAGTCCCAGGAATTTGGAGAGTGAGTAAATGACTCCAGAATCTACTCATGCTAATGTTTTGATTGAACCAATTAAAATGCACAAGAGAATGGGATTAGACAAAGTAGTACAGCCCTCTCCAGTATCTGCATTGGAACAGATTTTGCAAAAGGCAAGAAGTTATCCAGCAATGACTTAAATGACTGTGGTGCATGACCTAGTATGTCCTGTACAGTTCGGCATACTGCTACATTTTGTAAGACATGAGATAAAATAGACAAAGGTCTTATTTCATATTTTCTTTAGACAGGTGGAAGCATTTTCCTGCCTAGTCTCTCCGTTTCAGTGTAAAACATCACGACCCCATGCAGCTTATGCTGTCATATAGAAAATTACTTGTTTCTGCTCATCAGTTCCTTAGGGGACATCCACTCTTTGTGTTTACCTTCAGATACTCCAGTTATCTTGCATGTGATCTTTCAGTAGTGCTACTTCGCATACGTTTTCTAGAGTATATTTATTATTGAATTCATAGCGCACCTGATGTGCAGCCCATCTGAAAACCATAGAATCATAAAGCTAAGCTTTCTTCCCACTGCATTTCAAATAGTTTTGCTGTATCTTTCTTTAATCAGGTATTCCAAAGCATATTTGTATGACTACACACACACGTATATGTGTATATATATATTTATATTCAGAACACTGCAGAGCACTGATAAATGATAGGCTATTTTGTCATAGTTAATGTAACTCAGAAAAGATGCTTTGAACTTTTCAACTAGAAAGTGCACATCATTGTGGGAAAGTATGGACAACATTGAATGAATTGTTATGCTTGACTTCATGCCTTAGATGTCTAGGTATCTATCTGCCTGAGTATCTGTATTAATGGCTTTTTGTCCTGGTTTCAGCTTAATTCAGAGTTAATTTTCTTCCTAGTAGCTGACATAGTGCTGTGTTTTGGATTTAGTATGAGAACGATGCTGATAACACACTGATGTTTTTAGTTGTTGCTAAGCAGTGTTTACACTAGTCAAGGACTTTTCAGCTTCCCATGCTCTGCCAGGGGCACAAGAAGCTGGGAGGGGGCACAGCCAGGACAGCTGACCCAACCTGCCCCAAGGGCCATTCCATACCATATGGCGTCACGCTCAGTATAGAAACTGGGGGAGTTGGCCAGGGGGTCAGCGATCGCTGCCTGGGGATGGGCTGGACATTGGTCAGTGGGTGGTGAGCAATTGCATTGTGCATCACTTGTTTTGTATATTCTTTTATCATTATCATTATTATTACTACTTTCTTTTTCTCTGCTCTCCTATTAAACTGCCTTTATCTTAACCCATGGGTTTTACTTTTTTTTTTTCTGATTCTCTCCCCCATCTCAGCGGGGCAGGGGGAGGGTGAGCGAGCGGCTGTGTGGTGCTTAGTTATCAACTGGAGTTAAACCACAACACTTTTCTGAAATCATTTATCTATTTGCAGTTCAGTTTAAGGTAAGAAAGCAAAGTATGAAATTGTCATTAATACTTCTCATAAGTAGTCAGGCAGATAGTTGAAGCACTCTGTATTGTCGTACTGCTAGAAATGATCAGCTTTACGTGAGATGCAGGAACGGTGTACTGTGCAAGAAAAAATAAAATAGGGTCACTGAAGCCATTTCATTTTGTGTTGGAAAGAAATATTGCTCGCCTGGTTGGTTGTTTAATTACTGTGTCTCAGCTGATGTGCAGAAACTTCCAGCTAAGGAAGATGTGCTAGTTGGATCATTTTTAATGAGAGAAGCATATTGTGAATGTACTTACGGATATATCCAGAAGCAGAACAGGCAGACAATTTGAGGGTAGTCTTTTTTAAGGGCAATGTTTTTCAACTACAGCTGATGCAGATCAGGAAGCTACTGCCTCCTTTTTCTGACTACCAGGCAATCCCACCCTGTGCTATAGCAGGATATTACCAGTCTATATGATCTGCTGGTGTAAATAAACTCTGTGTAGAAAAGCAGGAAAGCAATCCCATTCTGTCAAAATTACTCAGATATAAACACTAATAACCCACATTCTTTACATTAAACTAGGCCATTTTAATGGAACAGAGTTAGGGAGTCCCTATGTATGCATCAGATAAAGGTGGTAAAATATCTGTGGGAGATCAGCTGCCACTGGAACAATAATTCTGTCTGTGTCACCTGACACCAACAGAATTTACAAAGGATGTTTAAACAGCAGCTTTGAGGAGAGACACTTTAGAATTGGACTTAAAATGAGCAATTGAGGAGCTTAAATCCTGAAATAACTTTGAGGACCTGGGTCAGTATTCCTAAAATACTTATTTAATGTAGTACCTATGCAGCAGACTGAAGAACGGATTCCATACCTCAGCCCTGAAGTCACCCAGTCCATTATTTGTGGGTTAATTGTTCTAGACTTCTGAAAACTGGATGAGGCCAAATCCTACGGCATTAGGAAGACCATCAATTTCTGTTAAAACTAATTGTAATAGAATATTTAGCATTTTGAAAAGCAAGGAACTAAACTTACGTGTGCCACATTTCAGGTCCTGTGTCATTTGTATTATATTTCAGCTTTATAATTTCTAGTCAGTTAATACACTGGATACAGTAGAACAAGTGAATTATTAACGTAGAAAAAAATGAAGTAATTGCGATAAGTTTAATAGCTATTCTGATTATCATTCATGGCATATAAGAATACTATGGACTGTTACAAGTTTTCAGATCATATAATTTAAAATATGCTTCTGCTGCAGGTCATGGGTTAACAGCAGTAAAGGAAAAAGCAGGAACTACCCTAGGAATTCATAATGCAAGTTCAGCATCTTCAGAAACAGCAGAGCCTCCTGCAGCTGAAACACCAGTTATACGTAAGTTCAAGTTTACTGAAATTGGACAAAACTTTAACACTGCCAGGTTGTTCCAATTTACAAAATTTTAAGATTTTGATCACAGAATCCAGTTTGCTGCAATTTGTGACTTGTAGAATTGAAAATATGCTCTGGCTTGCTTTTTTTCTTTTGTTAGATGCAGAAGATTCCCTGAACCACAGCTCTTCTGAGAATATTCCTTCTTCTCCTTCATCTGGATCTCGTGGCATGTTGTCAGCTATCACTAATGCTGTACAGAACACAGTGAGTCATTTTAGTGAGCCTTTCTGCCCTAGTTATTCTTCATCATTTTTAGGTGCAGCTTCACTGTAGCTCACATTTAACAGGTCAGGTTTGTTAAGTTGCAGGTATTGGTAAAAACAGTTCTGTTGTAAGTCTGTTTAGAGTCTCTTCCATGGCAAAATAACTGTATCAAATAAAAAAAAAGTCAAACACAACTAAGTCAGTTACTGCTTTGGCACCAGTTTCAGTGAAAATATGGTCTTCTCCTAAACTACATAGAATTCTGCAAACTCTTGGGAAATCTTTTTTATTACCATAGCAAATGTTTTTCTCTGAACTTTTTGGTATGGTGTTTCCCTTGAAATTATGAAAGACTTTAAGCATTGGCTAAAAAAGCATAGAAGACTAACTCCCCATTCAGCATGTTTTATGAAGTGGCAATTCTTTTTTAGTGCATATCCAGTTCACTCTGAGTGCCTCATTGCTCTAATATCAAAGATTTTGGGAGCAGAGGGAGATTTCCTATAGACTGTTCCTAAGACAATTGCTACAGAATCTGGAGCATCATAGGGCTTGTGAGAGCTGGACACTAGTAAGATTACTTGTATCGTATAAGATTTTCCAGTAAGAGAAATGTGCTCTTATGCAAACCTAGAGAGGCTACTATACCACAGTGATGAATGTCACCAAACAAAAAGAATAACTTAAGGTCTCAGTAAGTTGCCTGTAATGCCATTTGAGACTTTGGTAGGGTTTTCCATTATATATCGGGTTACATCAGTATGTGAGTATCTGACAGATGCATAATCCAGATTTAAATGGAAATCTTTAGCCAGTGAAAATTCTTCTTCAGTGTATGTGAAAAATTGTGAGCAAGGACTAATGCTAATATGAAGACACAGGAAAAACAACTGTATTTCAATAAACAGTTCCAGAGTCATCACAAGTGTCAAAATTTTAGAAATCGGGTAAGGCAGGGTCATCCTGTTCATGATGGACTTTGGCTCCATATTATTCATATCTAAAATACGTTCCCACAGACTAGATGCCACTTTGATATTATTAATAAATATTTTATTGGCCACAGGTGTTATATTTCCTCCAGTGTGAGTCTTTTAATTAACTAGAAATATTCGTATAGTTTATTTTTTTCTTTTTGAAAACGTATTCAGAACAAAGTAACATGATTTTATGAACTTATCAATCCTATTGTTAGTTAAAGCATAGAAAATCTAGGGACCCGAATGTTCAAAGACTGTGTCAGCAAAAGCAATGCTCTTTACAGGTCATATTAGCACAAAGTGGAAAGAAAATAACGACATTGCATTACTTTATACAGGGGAAAAGTGTATTATCTGGAGGCTTAGATGCTTTGGAGTTTATTGGGAAGACAACCATGAATGTCCTTGCAGAAAGCGATCCTGGATTTAAGAGAACCAAAACACTGATGGCAAGAACAGTTTCTCTGTCTCAGGTTGGATTTATTTAAATACAGCTCTGTCGATGCAGTTTTAGATTCTTTCTCCAGAATTTCACGACGCCTCAGGGAGAGGCTTTATTTATTGCAGTAGATATTGTCTAGGCTTATGGAAATAAGTATTATGCTTTATATTTGCTCCACTTTCTTTTTCTTCACAGAACCACAAAAGATAATGTAAAATTATCTTTTCTGCATAATCACATGTACAATAACTGATTTTAATAAGATAGTATATGTGGTGATATATCATTACACTCTGGAGACAGAATCAAATTGCTGGTGTGTTTGTAACGGCTGTAGATAGATATCTTCCAGCATAAACATCACTATACTACTTTCCTTGGAAATGAGTAATACTGGAATATGACATATGTTTCATTAGGAATTAAAGCTGTTTCTATCTTACTGTCCATATAAACTAATGGTACACTTACGCAGTCGTGACTCATATGTTAAAAAGTTCAGAGACAGGATAAAAACAGAACAGAAGTATAAGTGCTGTCAGTACAAAATTATTTTAGCTCTCCAGAGACTGAGAGGAGGGAGGCTGTGGAAATCAATAAACAATGAAAAAAATTGTAATTTTACTACATTTACTCCTTTGTAGAGAGGAGTAAGGTATTTTTCTTTTAATGGGACGTTTCATCTTTAGTGTTGGTCATGGTACATGTAAACAGACTGATACCATTGTAGTAGGCCAAAAGCAAGTAACTCTTGTTAAGGCCCACAGGGTTAAAATGAGCTTTTGAGAATACCTTCATAAACAATATGCATGAATTCACACATAAAATCTAAGAGAGAAAGTGACATAAGTCAGTTCTCATGGGTCACATAACACAGTGCTTCCTTCTTGGTGCTTTGTACGTAAAACTTTGTGAGTGATCTTTTGAAGGTGGAGACTGAAAAATCTGCTATCATAAGTCTTTTGTAACAAATGAGTAACTGAAGACAGTATCATAGGAATTTTGAATGATGGAATAGTGTAAGTGGCAAGAGTTTGCCTGTATTCAGAGGTCTGTATGTGACTTAAGATGCAGTTCAGATGTATTTACAAGCTTTACTGTAGCAAATTCATACAAGACACCATTCCTTCCTAGTCACAGTAGGAAGGAATATGAGATCCTATTCTATACACTATTATATCCTTCTTATACACCAATGGAAGCGTGTAAGAAGATCACTCCAAAATAACCCCAAGTATGTGGAGTATAGTTCTGCCCCACTTTTGGTAGAAGTCATACCTTATTAGGCCAATTTCTTTTGTCAGTCCTGCTGTCACATAAAACTGACTTTAGTATCTGCTAAAAATATTTAATAGGAAATATTTATGTACGTGCATTGTTTATGCAAGTAGGTAAGTAGGTCGTGAAAATAATAGTCTTCCCATTTTGTGGTCTGTGGGATGGATTGCATGACTCTAAAGGCTGTGTATGAAATAGTCCTTTTTAGTTTTCTGTCATTGTACTTGGTGGCTAAATTTATTACATGGTATTCACAGCTGACATTGCTTTTGAGAACATAAGCAAGATTATCTGTTTGTTCATTGTTTTTTAAAAAAAGATGGTTAGCAATTACCATTGTGAAAACCACACTTAGACTACTACTTAAATATTTTATTGGAGAAGTTTATTAAAAAAAGAAGCTAGATATTTCAGGTCTAAAATTTCAGCTCTGCAGGTGTGATATAGTCCCAAATTTTATTACTACTTCCTAGACAAGCAGAAAGTAATAAAATCTGTCGTACCTACAGCACTACCTATAAAACAACAGGAATGATGTATATTTTTGCAGCTGTTGCGAGAAGCTAAAGAAAAAGAGAAACAGAGGCGGGCCCAGCAAGTTACAGTTGAAAGAACAGCACATTATGGACTACTTTTTGATGAGTTCCAGGGTTTGTCTCATCTTGAAGCCCTGGAAATCCTGTCAAATGAAAGTGAAGCCCAGGTAGAGTATGCAGACAGTATAAATCAAAATGGTTGGTAAAAAATTTTCGCTCTGCAGATGCATGTGAAATGAACAGTAAGTTTTTCATCAACTTCAGAGAAAGCTGGATTGGTCCCACGGGCCAGTCCTTGGCTTCAGGAAATCAGTCTCAAGACACGTAAAATTTAATTCAAGGATTAACTCAAAACAAACAACTTCACAACTGAAAGTTATTTTTGTTAGGACCATATATAGTGTGTATTTTTCAGCTTGTGACACTATGCATATGTCTTTTCAGAATTTGCAAGGAGGTTGATGTCTCTTGGTTTTGTATCAGGCACTGATACTTACATTCAGGAATTCCAGACTTGCTACACCTAGAGGCTAGTGAATGAAAATGAATTCCAGATTACTTATTCAATTCTTAAGTCTTCTTTATTGTGTTTGTTTTTAAACTTACATAAAACTACCCAAAGAAGTCATTACTGGAAGTATTCAAATGCTATACGTTTCTCTGAAGAACACGCTGAGGTTACTAAGTCCTATATGTTTTGAACTTCAGCTGTCAGTAGATCTCTGACAGTAGATTAATAGGACTTTTGTAGATTCCCAGCAGTGGTATTTTGTATTTTTTTAAATTTTCTCTACTTTTTTTTTAAAACGTTTTATTTGCTGTCACAAATAAAAGAAGCTTATTTTAATAACAGGTAGGCACATACTTTCTGTGTTGGTTTTGGTTTCTGCAATTACGTCTAAATGCAAAATTGTAAATTCAAAACCTACATGTAAGGTTCAAGGGCCTGCTTTTGCAAAACAGAATTTAAAAAGAAACCCACAAAACAGGAAACAGATAAATAGAAAACAAGTTCAGGTTAATTGCATGTGTCAAGACTTTTTCTTTTACTGTTAAATACCACAGGGTAAGGCAGACTTGTGCAGGTCGTTACCATGAGGTTTCTGATGTGCTTCATGTTACATCCTAGATAACCACTGGTTCATAGTCCTACTGTCTCCAACAGGATTGAATGCAACTGTATGGGTCAACAAGTCCAATTCCCTGTTATATATTCCAAAAGGCTCACAGAACATATTCCAAGTACAACAGACGCACACACACAAGCACAAAATACTCACTCACAGTACTGTAAGCTTGAGACCTATACTAACAACCCAAAAGACACACTCTGATGGGCCACAGGAGGAGTGCAAAACAGACTGAAGGCATTGCTAATGGCCTATATCCTTCTAATTGCAGGGATTTAAAAATATTTTAAAGCTTTTGCTTTAAAAGCTTCCATTAAAAAAAGGTCCCAGTTAATCCTATGAAATGGACAATGCTATAAAGGGGGCCAAAAAGCCCTAGGTTGTCCTTCACAGTCTGAGCTGGGTCTCCCAACTTTATCTTGCATTTAACCCTGAGCGTATGAGCTGGACACATCGAGGAGGAACATAAGAATACAAGTCTTTCTCCAGTCTCTCACGGAGCCAGTCTGCATGGCTGTCCAGCAAGCTTAAAAAAAAACCCCAACTTGAAACAAACCTAAAAGTAAAATTTTCTATCAAAAGGAGAGACAGCATTTCTTTGGCTTCCATAGGTAGACAGTGCAATCATGGGATTAACACGGCATAACTGTAGTGCAAACAGTGATTCAAAGAATCTGTTTCCATCCCTCTTACGCATGCCACCCTGTTAGATAAGCAGGGATTTGCAGATACCCGAGACATGCAAAGACCTGTCAATACATTCTTCAGAACAGGCAGACAGTCAATAATTTTGCTTGCATTTTGAAGGAGGGAAAACAGGCTTCTTTTTCCAACTGTTCCCGTGAGTGCTCAGACTAAGCATGAATTCTGCCTGCACTCTTTTTACCTGCTGTCTTCATCCAAGCAATCCCAAAATGCTTATTAGAGTTTGCAGTTAAATATAATTCAAAACTAATGTTCTGGGAGAAGGTAGAGACCTGATGATCTTGCATGACGTGTAATTTCTGTGATACTGAACAAATTTTGTTGATGAGAATTAAAAATGTCCCTACATTGGAAGGTTAGAGACAAGATTTAAGCATAATGGAAGTTTTCATTTCTTAGCCTATTTTGGTATCAGGCTCTAAATTAGCAATTTAAGAAATGCTCTTGTTTTGGTTAGGAATGCTTACTGTCCTTTCTTTTACAGATTCAGTCATATTTAGCAACACTTAATGGAGAGCAGTTGGAGGCTCTGAAAAATGATTTAATTGCTATAAAAGAGATTTTTCTTCCAAAGGAATCAGATGACGAAGTGGTGCAGGCACAGAAAGGTAATTAGGAATACAGAGACTTAACCATATGAATAATTGTTACTTCTGTGTATAGTAATTTTAAAAATTACAAGCCAAACTATAATTTCTGATATCCTAATACTCTTCATAAGGTAGTCACTGAAATTAATACACTAAAAGTTCTGGAAGCTGATCCATGCTTAGTTTTAAATTTATGTTGTGACTGAAGTGTGAGATATAGAAAATATAACACAAGGAAGTACTATATTACTTCTTAGTGAAAGCAAAACAAAAATAAGATGAGAGATTAATGACCTTTTGGATAACTGAGCTTTTCTTACAGAATCTGTTTATGAAATAGTGTAATCTGAAAGTTTTGGAGTGTTTAACAATGTTTTTCTATTTAGCAACTTCATCATCACTTTGTACCCTCCCTTGCTAGATAGGGAAAAGATTAGAGTGCTATAAAGAGACTTAAGAACCCTGAACTTTTTGAAGGAAAGTCACTTTGAAACACCGCAGCAAAGCTGCTTTCTAGGTATTGCTTGGCAAGACATGGCATGTGGAGTGTGAGAAAGAAGTTGTAGTAGCAGAAGCATGCCGTAACTATGACATAGTGCACAGCATTGAAGAGAATGAGACCAGTATGGCAGTCCATAGATCAGCTCACAAAAGTTACAGTAAAATTGGTGGGTGCTTTGGTTAGGGGCAAAATAGGTGTCTTAAACAGGTCAGGAATTTTGGCATTCCCCAGAACAGGCTGAGAACAGGATGATAAGAAGTTAGCTTAAAGCCACTCCAGGCCTGTGAGATCCATACCAAACCTCTTCTAGCTAATAAAAACAATCCCCTTGACCTGACTGAAGACCACCTTACGCCACTGAACACCATATTGTTGTGTCTCAGAAACACAGAAACATAAAAAGATACTTCTTCCACATCCTCTTGATCTTCTCAAGGGTGCTTTGCCCATAAAACCTACATTTTAGAAGATGGTGAGACATGATTTCTCTAGCTTTCAGAAAAGTTAGAAAAACTGTGTTAACATCCACATGTTCTAACTGGAAAGTCTTTTCCGCTGAGACTGCTCTGCCTAGCAGTGCTCACTCAGTATGCCTGATGTCTCTCACAGGGAGCTCATTGTTTCTTCTTGGGGGTGACAGTGAGTGTTCAGTGTAAAGTCTTAGTATGGTAGAGTTTTGTGCTGTTTTTTCCCCCCTTGTTACTCTTTAAAACCCTACATTCTTCTGTGGGGTTATGACAAACAGAAGTCAAGAAAGTGTATTACCTGCTTAACAGTGAGGATTCATGAGGTGCCTGTTGTTCCTTAATTTCTGTGGAAAATAGTTCCTTGCTTTG
>VZTL01046130.1:13813-25495 GCA_013400535.1 Scopus umbretta | reverse complement strand
GTTTTTTTTTAGCTCCTGTGGATGAGGTCTAGAAATTGCAGTTAAAAAGCATGTGTAAGAAGTAGCTCTGGCAGAGAGGTACAAAGTATTATTATTTGGTTAGAAAAATGCTATTTTTATTGGCTGTGCAGTATGTTCACACAATGTCTCATGGGTGCCTTTAAGTCAAAGTTTGAGACTCAGTCATTTGTGATGAGTTTCCTGGATCCAGTCTTGAAAGCCAGGTCAGGAACACAACCTGTGAATATATGAAGAAAATCTCCATTTCATGTTAAACTGTCGAGTCTCTGCCTCGACCGAGGCATAGTATGTGCCGCAGATTCAAGGTTGAGGTTTAGCAGAGCGCTTTGCTTCCAGTCCAGCCTCGGTAGCACACTGTTGACTCTCTGTGCCTGAGCAAAATGCAGAGAGAACTAGCCTAAAAAATGGGAAGGACCAAAAAAAGCACTCATGAGGAATTGAGTGAAGAGTTGGACTCTAGATTTAGCAACATGGAAACTGCAGTCCTGTACAGCTTTGTTATTTCTTACCTGCCATCATGATTCCCCAGCTCCCCCCATTGTCTTAGTGTTGGCTAGCTTGCTTTGCTTTTTTTTTTGTTTAAGAAAAGCTTCTTGTGCAAATCTAACACTCCCTGAGTGTTATAGTAATACCTCATACCATTTCTCCCCCCCCCATCCCATTATTTCTCTGAAAATGTTGTCACAAACATGCCATGTTTTTGCTTCACACTCCACAGGTGAAGGTTACTTATAAGCTACTGCTGGTACTTATAGGAGTCCTAAAAATATTTGACATGTTTATACTTAGCCATTTGTCTTTCTAAGTATGTTTTACATCAGAGCTCATGTTCTTTCATGTGATTGTGTATATTTTGCAGTTAGTGACCTAAATTTATTTTTAATGTAACAAAAAAGCATTTTAGAATCAATTAGTATGCTGGTGATTTTAGGAACGAAGTATAAAATTGGAGTGATAAGCAATCCTGTTGTTTTCTAAAAATTCTAAGTGTCTTGTTGTTTGTACTTAAATTCACTGGTTGGTTACTGATAATTGTAAGATGATGTTTTCAAATTATATTTAAATATGTATTTTTTTTCCCTGTGCTGTTGCTGTAGATGCTATAAGTTCCAGTAATCCACGTGTCATAGATGATGCCAGAGCGAGGAAGTTATCAAATGATCTCAAGAGATGCACTTACTATGAAACCTGTGCTACTTATGGACTCAATGTGGAGAGAGTCTTCCAAGATGGTAAAAATGACTACTTTTTTGTTGTTGTTGTTAACCAGCATATCACACAATACTGTAGCTGTTTTTTTAAATAACCACTGATGTCTGATAGCTCAGATACTGGGCCTGTTTTGCAAGTGTTCAATAAAGTTTAGTTAAAGAAAATGCTCATTTTTAGGGATTTATTTTGTTATACTGTCTTAAGTGAAATAGGGGTTTCATTATGCTGAACATGGCATGTGCATGGTGTTGTGTTCTCTACCAGCACCTTTAGTCTTAAACATCTTAAGCAAATTATTTAGCCTTCATTTACTTTTTCAGGGGTTTTTTTGGTGCTTGCTTTATTTTAGCAAAGTTTTCTTTGTATTGATTTGGTGCTTGTGGACATGCTGAGAGGCTTTTTCTGCAAAGTAGTTGAAAAATGTCTTGCACATTTGAGAAAGTGAGAATAAATTGAAAAAAAAAAAGGTAAGAATATGGTAATCATGAGAAGTAACTCATGACATTCATGGAGTGCTAGAAGTTGACAGTCTTGTGTAGGGGTTTAGAAGTAAAGTTGGCAGCTTAAGGGTGATTTAAAACATTAGCATTAATGTTCTAGTTTGCCTTGTAGGAGATATTTGGGATCGTTGTGTACCATCTCAAAGGAGTAACAAAAGGGCTTTCTGACTATCTGTAACTACTTTGCAACGGTTATCCTTTGGAAGAACTTCTGTGGCTCCAGAAGTGATGCTGAACTTGGTCTTTGCTGTATGAGATGGACTTCGTGCACCCTCTAGTGGAAATTCAGCCAGGTGTCTTGGGGCTTTGCTGTCTTCTAACCGTGGGTGTCTAGTGGCTGAACACATCGGCCCTTCATCACAGCAGTTCTTCTGCGTGTAAAAACCTTCTTAATTATGTTGAAATACCTCTCAGAGCTCCTTAGTTCCTTGTTGCCAGTTTTTCGTTGCAAAGACCCACACTGACTGTGGTTATGTGAGACAGTGTCACATCTGTATGCATCAGAGATGAGTACAAAGACAGCTAAAATCAGAAGGGGGGAAAACAGGCAAAACGTCTAATTTTAAAATGGAAAATACTGACATGCACTGCACTAGGTTTAATTCCAAATAAGGGTGTTTTTACCCATCCTGTTGGTAGGGTTTCAGAGAAAAGCATTTAAAGCTGTATCTGTGTGCTCTCTGTTTTCGCTGGAACTAGTTGCAGAAATTACTGTTTTCACTGCCTAGATTTTCTATTTTGAATTTGAGTTTCAAAGAACCATTAGGGTTTTTTGTTAGTACATTTATTTTTGAGTGCTAGCTATAGCTAGATTTTTAATTTCATATTCCAAGTCAGGTGTTTGTATAGTCTACCTTCCCGGGACCTTTTGAGAGAGAATTCTCTTGGCAAAAAGCTAGTGTGATAAACTTGTAAGCTTCTAGGAAGCTTATTTGTGTCTCTGCTAAATTTCAGTCGTAAATAGAAAGAATTGACAAACATCGTGTGTTCAGGAAATATCAAGGTTTTGTTTTACCTACATCGCAGTCAACCAACTATTTAATATTTGCTAACTAATAGGATTAGGAATGCTTCTGTATAAATGTGTTACAGTTGCCAGACTGGGACCAAATCCAATTCCTGATAATTTCTGCTGTTTATTTTAGCAGGAAACAAAGCAACTTCTTAACCCCATTAAATGAGGGGGTGTGAATGAACAGTGTAAGTTAGGAAGGACTTGATTAAATTACTTGGTTTGTGCAACTCTAGGTGTTCAGATTCAGTGTAGGCTTCACAATGTCTTTTCGTGGCTTCTTGAGGTCATACAGTCTATATGCAGACCTTCGAAAGGNAAAAAAGGCAAGTGAATTTTCCCATACAACCCTTGAGGGTTTTTTTGCCTGTTTGGTCCCCCTCAAGGGACTTTTGATCCCTGTTTGCTCAAAAGCAAGCAGCACGCAGCATTGGTTAATAACTTCTCTTTGCGTTCAGATCCTCTCCAGAATAAATGGAGCTGATGATCCAACAGCAGAAAGCCTAGTCTGACTTGAAAAAACACTTCTTGATCTAAATACTGTTAATGAACAAGGAAAAGAAGGGATGAGGGGTGGAGGGACAGACTAAGTAGAGGTGTTCACCTAGTATGCCCTTAAGCATTTCTTATTATTGTGAGGAAACCCTGAGGCAGTGCCAGCACCTTCAAAGATGAACTGTGTCTTTCGGCAAACGTGAAAGGCATACAGACCAATTATTGCATTTCATTAATAGATGAATGGATTTTTNTGCTAGAAGTTGACAGTCTTGTGTAGGGGTTTAGAAGTAAAGTTGGCAGCTTAAGGGTGATTTAAAACATTAGCATTAATGTTCTAGTTTGCCTTGTAGGAGATATTTGGGATCGTTGTGTACCATCTCAAAGGAGTAACAAAAGGGCTTTCTGACTATCTGTAACTACTTTGCAACGGTTATCCTTTGGAAGAACTTCTGTGGCTCCAGAAGTGATGCTGAACTTGGTCTTTGCTGTATGAGATGGACTTCGTGCACCCTCTAGTGGAAATTCAGCCAGGTGTCTTGGGGCTTTGCTGTCTTCTAACCGTGGGTGTCTAGTGGCTGAACACATCGGCCCTTCATCACAGCAGTTCTTCTGCGTGTAAAAACCTTCTTAATTATGTTGAAATACCTCTCAGAGCTCCTTAGTTCCTTGTTGCCAGTTTTTCGTTGCAAAGACCCACACTGACTGTGGTTATGTGAGACAGTGTCACATCTGTATGCATCAGAGATGAGTACAAAGACAGCTAAAATCAGAAGGGGGGAAAACAGGCAAAACGTCTAATTTTAAAATGGAAAATACTGACATGCACTGCACTAGGTTTAATTCCAAATAAGGGTGTTTTTACCCATCCTGTTGGTAGGGTTTCAGAGAAAAGCATTTAAAGCTGTATCTGTGTGCTCTCTGTTTTCGCTGGAACTAGTTGCAGAAATTACTGTTTTCACTGCCTAGATTTTCTATTTTGAATTTGAGTTTCAAAGAACCATTAGGGTTTTTTGTTAGTACATTTATTTTTGAGTGCTAGCTATAGCTAGATTTTTAATTTCATATTCCAAGTCAGGTGTTTGTATAGTCTACCTCCCCGGGACCTTTTGAGAGAGAATTCTCTTGGCAAAAAGCTAGTGTGATAAACTTGTAAGCTTCTAGGAAGCTTATTTGTGTCTCTGCTAAATTTCAGTCATAAATAGAAAGAATTGACAAACATCGTGTGTTCAGGAAATATCAAGGTTTTGTTTTACCTACATCGCAGTCAACCAACTATTTAATATTTGCTAACTAATAGGATTAGGAATGCTTCTGTATAAATGTGTTACAGTTGCCAGACTGGGACCAAATCCAATTCCTGATAATTTCTGCTGTTTATTTTAGCAGGAAACAAAGCAACTTCTTAACCCCATTAAATGAGGGGGTGTGAATGAACAGTGTAAGTTAGGAAGGACTTGATTAAATTACTTGGTTTGTGCAACTCTAGGTGTTCAGATTCAGTGTAGGCTTCACAATGTCTTTTCGTGGCTTCTTGAGGTCATACAGTCTATATGCAGACCTTCGAAAGGTAAGGGGTGGAAGCGCAGAAGTTTGAAGAAAACTTCGAAGTTATCTTTCCTCCAGAAAAAGAATGTGAAATATCATTGTAACGTACATCAGCGGGCTGTCTCACTGGGAGATAGGTGGTGTGTTGGGGAGGGCTGTTGCTTGGCACCAGCCAGTGCTACAGGTGCTGGCTGTATCACCATTGCTTTAATGACGGTTACTATGAAAGCTTTTGACTGATGACAATAACTTTGCATTTTTTACTTTTTGGGCAAAGCACAGATTATGGCAAGGTTGTATTCAATAGGAAATAAAAGTTAATATGAGGAAATGTACACTAGTTTTACACACAAGTAACACACTCTCCAATTTTGTTCCAACTTTTTTGTATGATGATAGGCATGGAATATAAAATGTACATAACTACGTCTGATGTAATTTAGTAAAATTCCCCACAGGCTTGTGACCTGGCATCGTTGGCACGTCAACTGTAGAACATGTTATTGCTTTGTCTGACCATTCAGTTACTTTGCTGGCTTCTGCTTAGTATCGCATCTTCTCTGAAGCTGCTGTTAAACTGGAGTGGCTCTTCCTCATCTTATGCTAAAGGAATCGGGCCCCCTCTTCAACAAGGGAGCCAAAGGTCTCCTGGTTGCATGACTTGGACCATATACCCNATTTTTTTTTTAATTGTTTGTAGCTGAGTAAAAAATAGTTGTTGACAAGTTAGTAGCTATATGCAAGACGTGGAGCTACTATACCTATTAAGACTGCTTTCTGTGTACTGAAATTGTTTCTAGACTTTGCTCCCAGCTAGATGGGTATCTGTTCTTGGGATTTAGATATAGGATTTAATTGCTATTTTTTATATTCCAGGGCAGGTAATGCTTGGTGTTTAGATGCTCCAAGTATTTGCTGGCTTGTAACTTTGAATGCTTCACTTCTTTTACATTTTTAGGATAGTGTTGATTGCAATGGGTGGTGCTTGGTTTTTTTGGTTTGTTGGGGGGTTTTTTGGGGGGTGTTATGGGTTGGGGTTTTTTTTGTGTTTTTTTCTTTTTTTTAACGTAGATATTGTAGCAGATGCAATGGGCACAATTGGGTTTGGTTTAGTTATGTTAGCTTTAGTGCTCTCACTTTGCATGCAACAACTATTTTAATCAAGTCAAACACTATGCAATGGTTTGCACCAGCTGTGATTTACATATCTAGTTTGTGGTCCATATGTACCCTATTTTTCTTCTTCTGTTTTTCAGGAGGTTTGAATTGCCTAATAATTTACAAATTACACTGTTTCGATAGTGTGATAGAGCTTGTAATTTCCTAAGTGCAGGAAGTATTTAGGCATACTGGGATGTAACAATCAGCGATTTCATGGAAAAGTTTGTACTCGAAAGTGAAGCAGGACTTCGAACATTTAAGAGGGATGTTTTCAACCTTCAGCAGTGTCCCACTTGGGTCTAATCTCTGATGATGTTTGAAGTCAGAGCTGCACGAGTAGGCCCTGAATTTCAATCTGAAACAGAAAATAAAAATTCCAGGTTCCATGGGATTAGCTTAATAACATGCCCAGTGATGGAAGATAATAAATTCTTTTTTAGCTTTTGATACTTGGAATTAGGAGTTGTTGGACAGGAGAATTGAGTTTTAAAAATAAGATCAAATGCTAATAAGATCCATTTTACTTCAGATTTCCCAATTAAGAATCAGGGTGTTTTGGTTTTTTTAAGCCCTGCTTATCAGAATGGATTTTATCAATGACATTGGAAATGATTATTTTAATATTTCTTGTCAGCACAGTATTGTAATGACTGTGTACTGCCCCAGGATGCCTTTTTAATGATTTTAGCCTTCTTGAATTAGCTTGATGTACCATTAATGCATAAGAATTGCTTTTATTTTTGTTCATGATGTATTCATAATTGCATGTCTTTCCCTGCTTTATGTTCAGATTTTCTTTGACCCATTTAACTGTCCCCTATGCAGTTCTCTGACATCACAAAGGAAAAAAACAAATGTTCAAATATTTAGAGGATAACGTTTCACTGTCGGTGTAGCTTGCATTACTGGGTATGAAACAAAAGGGTTTGAATCTAATTTCAGTTCAGACTTCAATCTGTTCCTGTAGCTTAGCAGTTCAGTTGAATGCCTGCTAGTGATCAAAGTAGAAGATATTTACATCTTTCAGCATCAACTTTCAATGTGGAGGTCCTTTCTGTTACTGGAACACTACTGTAATTCTGGACATGTATGGAAAAATGCTGAAAACCTACTGATTAGTCATGTTAGTATTATAACTTCCAAATTTCTTAATTTTGGGAACATTAAGCCAATTTTGAGGGCTTGAAGTCTGACCCTCTTGTGTAGGTGGTAGGCATACACAGAACTATTTCTGTTATGTATGTGTATATACATATATATTTATGTGTATATATATGCACACACATACACAGAGATGCGTGTGTGTGTATATATATGTTACTGATGAACCTTTTTGAGAAGGGGCTTCTGCAATGTCAAAGGAGGCCACTGCTGCCTCCCAGTGTGGACTTTTAGCTCTGGTGCTGTGCTGTTGCTGTTGTTTTTGGATGTTTTATTTGCAAATTAAGCTAATCTTCTATTACAGAGTTTGTCTGTTGTGTGTAAACATTTACTAGAAATATTTTATTTCCAAATCTAAATAATAGTGCTAATGTTATGTTGAATGAATGTGTGTAAAAGGGGGGAGGGGGGTGTACCTTGAAGTGCAAATTCTCCGTTAAGGGATGGAAGATGACAAATTAATTCTTGTACAGCCGGGTTGCGGGGAAAGGCTGTCACTTGCTATCAGTATTACCAAGTCAGCTTTTATAGATGTATTTTCATTAGGAAACGTTAATCAGTCTAATGGGAAGTAAATAAAGAATCAGTCCTGTCCTGCTGACAGCTGTTTTAGGAAGAGGCAATATTCACTCTTGCACTAGATAAGGCCCAAAGGCTGCTTCAGTTTGGGAGTGGGAGGCTGGGGGCGTGGGGAGCCCAGTGCGGTGCAGGGCTGGGGAGCAGGTCCTCTGGCTCCTGGCATTCCTCTGGTTTCGGTACGGGCGCAGCGGTGACCTTTCGGAGAGTGCTCACGGCTGTGGCGCGGCGAGGTGCTGCTCTGATTACTCGTTACTCAGGCTAGTCAAGGATGGACTGGGTCAGCCTGGTAAAACTTTGACACACTCCTCTGTGCTGCAGCAATACTGGGAAACTCATCTTTTTGGTTGTTAGGTCTAGGTAGTTGTATTCTCCTCATTTTTTTTTTTGAGAGAGAGAGAGAAAAGGGATGTAATTTTTGTCCTTAGTACTACGGCTTAGCCTGCAGCAACAAACCCTCAGACCCTGCTCATTTTAAGCACCAGTTGGTGTGTAAATTAACATAAAATTAAAGCTTTAATGTAACATTTCAATGTAAATAAAGCATGGCAGACACAGGCAGCAGGGGTGTGAGGCAGATCTGGGTGCGACAGGCTGATCCGGCCGGCGTCCTGCCGCTCCCAGGCCTGCCTTACCGCTGGGCTGGGGAACCCTCCTGCCTGTGCCTTCCTCCACACTGGAGATGCGAAGGCCTTCCTCCAGTACTTCTCCTCGCCACCAGCCCCTTTTCTCCGGCGGATGGCCTGTGCTGGAGAGCCCAGGTGGCAGCCAGCGTCCTCCAGGCTGAGGATTTGGGGCATTTAGTTTCATAATTCCTTAATGCCTCTCGTTAGCTGGCCAGTGGGACACACCAACAGCCTGGCTATGTGAACTGACTTGGTGCCCTGGATTTCATGGAGGGCTGAGGTTATCTAAAGCAGTTGGAGACTTGGATTTTTCCTCCCCGTCTGGACAACACACTGGATTTGAGGAATGACCTTGTCAGCTGAGGCCTTGCTCTGCCACCAACTTTGCTCCTAACACTGGGCAGTACTTCTAGACTTGGTTATTAGTCTTAACTTTGAACATTAGTGACATTTAAGCTGTTAGTGTCAACAGAGGTTTCCAAATTGCAATTTTTCTTCATTGCGTGTGGGAGAAGTGTATGTTTTAGATGCCTCATGTGCGTCCTGATTTTTTAACCAAAAAAAAAAAAAATCAACCAGGACAACCCATACGCTTTCCTGGTAGTAGGACTTTATCTCCAAATGCAGTGGCACATCCCTTTCCGAGACCATTCGCTTGCTAGAGGATGTGCCTCTTTGGTTTGCTGTCTGTCTCTCCAGGAACATGCGATAGCTGAGGACAAAAGTGGTAATTCTTTACTTGGATAAATTCTTTACTTGAATACCGCCATGTGGTATTCCTTCTTTTCCTATATTGTATTGCTTGGGGAAGATAGAACACATTTTTAATAGATGTTAATATATATTGTAAACTATCTTTAGAGAATTTTCTTAGGAGTTTTATGTAACTGAATCAGAAAATTCAAAGGATTTAGTAATGAAAGGTGGTAGAAAAAGATATAAAAGCACAAATATGATATGGCTTGTCTTGCAAGGTCTGTTTCTGCATACGATTTATTCTGAGTGTGATGTTACTTTAGTGTGTAACTGTGCTCTTACTCCTACCTGCCCATAATTCTTACGCAATTCTTCATATCATACATCAGACTTCGCGTTGTTATGGAAGGGTCCAACGTTAATCGGTAGGAGGAAATTACTCAATATCTGAAGTCAATATCGTATAGGAAGTCTTGAAATGAGCTCTACCAATTGAGCACTTACTGGAGAAACAGCAAGAGTGTGAAGAACTCTTCATCCCGGGAAGCAGTTAGCATCAGCAGGACCAGCCTGGAAAATGGCAGGTGTTTGTGCAAGCGATGTAACAAACTATACTAAAGCCCCCTTTTCCTTGGATTTATATTTTCTGATTAACTGAAATTCACACTTTTTATACATTATGGTTCAAGATTTTTATTTTTTTTTCTGCTGTCCCTGGGGACTTTGAAGGTCTCTTTTGTATGCAGTTTCCCTCATGCTTGGCAGTTGTTTGATGTTACAGCCCTGCTGTTTGTTGGGACTCTCAGATGTCCTTTGTCTGCTTGCTGCTTTTCATGAAAATTGCAGAGACTTTGCAGGTTTTGGGGACTTTAAGGCTTGTACCACTCCATCAGATTTCTTCAAATCTGCACCCAGATTCAAAAGCGCGTGGAGGAAAGAAGAGAAAGAGATCTTCTGATGATGCGTCTGCGTGTTTTTCTCATTCTTCGAATTAAATGATGGCATGAGGAGGTATAGCCTGGCGTACGGCATTTAAGAAGTGCTGTAATTTGTACAGAGGAGTCAAATGATGTAGTGCTAATAAAAGTTCCAGGGAGGTTTAGTTTTTAGCTGTGGTGTGTCATTCACTAGGTTACCTGTAGAAGACAGTAATCGCTGCAGAACTTTTCATGTGACTTACAAATTTTATAGGGTTAGTTTTATGGCACTTTAAGTCTTAATTTGAAGTATGTGCAGTAAGGCATGTTACTTGAAACCTAGAAGACAGTGGTGATGCAGAGCTACTGATGTTATGGGGTTGGTAACAGCTGCTACATTTTCTGAAGAATACAATAAATGACTTTGTTCATCACGTGAAAATTCTTCACTAAACAGAAATGAGAATGTTGATCTATTTCATCAAAATATGAAAGAATAAGATTTCCAGTACTGAAGATTCAAGACTGGTCCATTAGGTTTATATCGCTTAATGCAAACTTGAAGAGAAATCCTGGGGCAGGAAGAGTATGATAGTTGTTTGGTGGTCAGTTGCTTTTTATTGGCGATAGACCTGAGGGTGCGAGGCATAAAAAGTGTTTTTTGTAGGATCGTGTAAGTTGTGTTGAGAGATAAAATGTTATAAGCATATTTGTAGAGTGTCTTGCAAGCAATTAGGAATTATTTTCCACTAACACCAAAAACTGAAGTAAAAACAACTTCTGGAAGAGGGATAAAATTTGAAAATTCCTTATTTTTAAAACCTCTGCCTTTTCTATGGCTGGTATTGTAAACTTGGGAGATTTTGTTTCTGGATGTGCTCTGCCTCATCTGCCTATGCATTCAATATAAATAAAAATAATAATAAGTACATAATAAATAATAAAATGTGATTTTTGTTATTGTCCCACTGTATGTATTTGTCCTCCATCAAATATTGAAAATTACTATTGAACATGTGTGTCAGCAATGGCTGTATTGTACCCATAGAGTAAATTTTAGTTCTGTGTGCTGATGTGGACGCAGGCACTAATCTGAAGGACTGTGATTGTTCTTTCTCCAGAGATGGAGCTTGTGTTCAGTTCTGTAAGCATATCTGAAAAGGTGATGGTATCTGCTCTCAGTTTTTGTTACATGTCAAGTATCATGACCAGTTTGACAGCAATCAGCTACTGCTTTTTTTTTTTTTTAATGCAGGGTGTTGTAGATAGAAGCCTCTCTGAATACATGGGATTATTTTAATATCATGCAGAAACATGCTTTCAATTTTTTGTGCTTAGATTTTAATTTCTAATCTATTCCTGCTTGTCATTTTACAGTTTGCATTACGCATTTGTGTTGCTGTTGCATTTAGTACCTTGGGAAAATAACGCTGCTGCTAAATTGTCTTGCATCTTGCAGACCCTTATTCTCAGTGGAGGGGAAAAAAAGGAAAACCAGAATAGAAATGTGAGATACCCTGTCAGCTTGACAGAGGCTGAATTATGGAAAAACATCCCTTTGCTAAATTTTATCATGCTGCAGTTCCTGGTGGAGCTGGTGACAGAAGCTGAAAAGAACAGTGACAATTTGTGTGATTCTTTTTAAGCCAAGTGACCTGAACAGCAAACTGATTGCATAGCGAGTAACACAGGAACAGCATGGCTGCTAACAGGGCTGAATTGCGGGGGATGTATCCAAATGTGAGGATTAAAAAAAA
>VZTL01046129.1:48995-61485 GCA_013400535.1 Scopus umbretta | reverse complement strand
CTTTTCTTTTCCTTTCTTTTCTCCCTTTTTCTCTTCCTTTCTTCTCCTTCACTTTAGTATGGTTTTACTTTTGTTGCCTGAACCACAAATATGTAAAGGCAGTAGAAACAATGCATGTTCTGAATTTTCCTGGAATGATGGCTTGTAGATTCAAATGACAATACTCTCCTTTTCATATTCAGAAATGAACCTTAGACTGCCTGAACTATATAAGCAGCAGGAGACACACACCCAACTCTGAGGTGGCCCCTGCAGCATGCATGTCAGATACCCGAAGATCTTCTCCTCTCCCATCAGCACAGTTGCTATTCTGGCATTGCAGGCACCACAAGCGGAGGTAAATGGTTGGTCACACCAGCTGCAGTTCAGCTACAGAAATCCTTGCCACAGGGTGCTGCAGATGCTAAAGGCATCAGGACAAGTGCACTGAGGACAAATGCCACTTCTGGCTCACAAAGTTCCTAATTCTTAGATTACTGGAGCCTGGGAGAGTACTGAGGAGGTATGAATACATTTGCCTTGTTCTTCCAGGCATCTGCTGTGGGCCACCAAAAAGGCAGAATATTGGGCTAGATGGACTATTCTTGTGGGGCTTTTTAATGTTTCAGCAGCCAGGCAAAAAGAAAGTTGACAATCCTCAGAATGTGAAGTCTTGCAGCTCCTGGCAGCAGGATCATCAGGGTCGATGTTTCCCAAATGGCTCACTGTGCGGCCCAGCCAGAACCTGATCTCCTTGTAACACTGCATAGAGAATTGCAGGATGCTTAGTTTTGATTCCAAATGTGAAAGAAAGCAAATATCAAACTCCTCCATGAAACAGAATTACCATTCTCCATCCAGCTGCATTAACTATTCATGACTTCGCTGTGCACAGAATTTTGTTTCACATTCCTTTAGTGTGCTGCTTCCCAAATTGTGCTAAATGTACCACAAGTGCTACAGAAACAGCCTCAGAGCAGCATGCCTGCACTGCCCAAATATTTTAATGGTTCCTCCTCTGCTTGCCAATGTCAACAGTGTTGCCAGAACAAGCCCAGTTTGGTATACCTGCCCTAGGATCTGTCATCCCATATAGCTACCTCATTATGAAACACAGCTAACCATGAAAGACCCTACACTGAATACATAGACCTCATCTGACTGGGTAAATGAGCCTGATCTGTGCTTTGAACAACATCTCAAGCATGCTTGCAGTCTTGCAGGGTATCAGGATTGTCTCCTGGCTCAGAAAACAGGCCAGGAAATGCCCCACATTAAGTGGGCAAGAGCTTGTTTTCCAAAGACCATCCACAAGCAGCAGGTGCAGCAATGCAGGAGGAACCTTCTGAGAAATGAAGTGGAGCTGGAGATCCAGCTGGGATTTTTTTCAATCTGGTTTGAATTTCTATCGTTCAACCCTTCTGTGAGACATTTTGCAGTCTCTCTTGTGTAAGGCAGATGTCTGCACCTTCAAAAAATATTGCTAGAAAAGAACACTGTGTTTGAGAAATGCAGATTTTCAGCAAATATTCTGAAAACAAAACTTTCCAAGTCAAGAGACTGAAATCTTCTGCCCAAGGTCCATGCTGCAGAAGTCCAATCTCTCAGCATGAACCTAACAGTGTGCCAGAGGTCTGACCAGGATGTGTCTTACCCTCCTTATAAAATGTCCATCTGTAACTCCCAGTCTCTGAATTATTTGCTGAGAACAGGAAGCAAGTAAGCAAATTAATCTGTGTTATAATATGTTAGAAGATGTTTATAGGAATGATTTCTAAACTACATTGACCTGATGAAAACCTTTTTAACAGTACCAACCTAGGAGATACCTGAACCATTTGCTTGGACCAAAAAGGCTTGGCTTTGTGCGGTAACTTGCTTATCTGGACTCTGTGTCCCCTTAGGCCTCTCTGGAAGGAGGACAGCTGAGACCCTAAACAGAGTCTGTTTTCAAGAGTTAATTTCCTTTCCTTCTGCATGTAACACTAGCTCCAGTGTTTTATTATCCTCTTCCCGTTTATCTTTTGAGGCTGTATCTTCCTCCCCTTTCTTCACTTTAAAGTCTTTCCCTCTCATCCTGCTAGCAGACGGTTATTTTCCCTCTGGATTAATTGGAGTCTCTCCAGCCCACATCAGCTCCTCTTTCAGAGAAGCCTCACATTACATGAATCTAACATTTCTTCTGCCAAAAGTTTGTTTTCAAAATCCTGCTTGTTCCTTCTTTGCATTCAGTATTCACAAGACTCACAAGAAAGTCAGCTGCAGCCCTCTCCCCCAGTCTTATTCTTCCCGGGAGGCTGCTATTTGTGTCACTAGTAGCAGCTAATGAAAAGCAGCCTTCCCTAGGTGGGACTCAAACTGTCCATCCTGATAGCCATGTCTTCTTTTATGTCTTATTTTTTTTGTCATACAGGCAGGCCTGCCTAATTTGGAGTCGTCTTTCAGGAGCGGCTGCTGTTTTGCTGGCTTCCAGATGGTGTCTCTCAGATTCTGGTATCCTTACCCACTTGCTGTCCTTCATCCTCATCTCCAGTGTTTCTTCAGGGAGCAGCTAGAAATATACAGCAGCATCTGTCTGTTAGTTCTACCTTCCTTCCCCAAAATGGTGTATCTCTCTGTACGGGCCATGCTCGTATCTCAAGCTGCTTCATGTAGGAACCTTTCAAATGCAATACCTCCATTTTGCTCATCTAATGAAAATGTGCATATTTGTACCTGAGTCTTTGCAGGCAAGAAAAAACTGTCTGTAATCACACCAGAGCCACCATTACATCCATATGGACAGCAAAAAATGCTTCTCCCCTTCTGATTCTTTGGTCTTGCTTTGCAGGCAAAGGGGACATACACGTACAGCAACGCGGACACCCGCAAGGTGTGTGATCAAAGCTGTCAAATGGGGACTGATGCCTCTGTGACCTCTTTGCAAATTGCACTTCAGACAGTGGTACCTGAATTTCATCTCTCTCACAGAGTGCTTAAACTGCATGCTTTCAGTGTGGTTTCCGACTCATACACTGTATGTGTGAAGTGTCACTTCTTTGCACATATATGGTGCACAGCCTTTGTACTTGCTCACTGGGTGTGGATTACAAAGTCTGGTTCGTGGCTGTGTCCTCAGAAATCGATAGGTTTCAGTCTTCTCCAAAGGGCTCTAAACCTGTTAAAATCAACATTGCCCAAATAGCAATTACAAATTTAAATACCTCTGTGAAACTAGACCTTATGTACTACACTCCTTTTTGTGACTCATAATAGGTGACAGGAGAGGCACTTATGTCTTCCCTTCTCCAATACATACATGTTTTACAGCAATGAATTTACCAGCATTGCCTTTTGTAACCTTAATATCTGCCACTGTAGTTTGCTCTGACATCCTGGCTTCTGCTGCTGCTATCTGGCTTCTTTGCTTTTAGTCTGTAACTCAGTCCATTTCTTTTTTCTAAATGGTTTTTCCTACTGCCCTGTCATTAAAATCCTGCTGAATTTTCCTGTTGTGCATTCAAAAACATGACTAACTTAAGCTAATTCTCAGTATATTCAGGTCTATTTGTCCTAATTCTATAAGAAAAAGACTACCTGATATTCTGACACCATCTAAATATGCCAAATATAGTCAAGAATGGGGACATTTATTCACAGACCGTTCAGCTCACATGCCTGAATTTTCCAGTACCTGCCTCCCACACCTGCTAAATTCCTCTTTAAGTATAATTTGTTTTGTTGTCGTTTTATTTGTTCTGGCTTTTCACATCCCAGAACAAGAGCTGAAGGCCAGACCCAGTTAAGACTTCTGCATCCACTAAGCAAGAGCTGCTGTATCTGATGTCTGGGTGCCTTGTTCCTGGTGAGTGAAATCCAGAAGCAGGCATTCACCGGGGATGGAGAGCACTGCATATGCAGACCCAAAGCTGGGATTGGCTTTAGACTATTCCACAGCTGGGCAGCTGCTAAGGGAGGGGAGACTGACCTAGAGCAAACTGACCCTGTTTTAGGTACCTCAATCCTCTCTTTTCTAACTCATAGTTAAAAAGAAATTCTGAAGAGTAGCAAAAACAAGCACAGCACTGGAATGGTGCCTCCTCTTAATTTTTTTTTTCCCCAAACTCATATTAGTTTTAGGGGTTTGAGTCCCTCCCTGTTCCTGTCAGAGTCTCATGAATGCAGAGGCTTGTATTCCTTCAGGTGCAGCAGGAAATAGAGGCTTATATTTTCAGCCTTCTCGGTCTTTCAAGTCATAGAACATGTAATTCTACACTTCTGCAATATTAGATTTGGCAAGGTCTAAAGCACAATCACAGCCCATAAATGACAAAGGAAAAAGATTTTGTGATTAGGCATTTCTGAAGGCAGAACCCAGCCATACATTTTGGAGGTGCTTGAATTTCACAGCTTTGCCTTTTGAATATTCAGCATAAATTGAGGTCCGTTTTAGAAAAATCTCTGCTCTATTTCACTTCTAATCATTTAGTGAGCTGGAACCAAAAGTAAAGTTTGCTGGGTTTTCCGCAACATCATATTGCACAACACTCTTGTCTTGGGTTAACCCTCCTGCAACCCAGTGCTATTTCCATTTCTATCCCATTCTGGTCATGATATTTTTACTTCAAAATGGGCAACAATCTTTTCCAGCAACATTTAATGGAATTTCAAGCAACAAAATATCCCATTTTGAGGAGTAAACCTTTTCCTCTTTAGCTATTTAGGGCACACTATGGAAGATCCTAACTGGAAAACAGTGCTGTGAAAACTTTTGATGAACAAAGCATACTTTGTTGACTTAGATTAGAAATGTTGATTAGATTCACCAGCAAGGTTTGTTTCCTCTCTTCAGTGTGAGACCTTGCCATAACACATGTGCATTACCGGGAGGGTGATGACGCAATTCTCCATTCACATACGTTTCTATTCTGTGGCTACGTATAGCCACAGACAAATGCAGAGGGACCGAGGCTGTCTTTGTGTGGTCTGTGAACTGTCTGGGCCTGAGCCAGCTCCATTCCTGAAGATGGAAAGCCAGGTTGAAGTGGAGCTACATCCTCACCAGTAAGACCTGCCGGGAGCTCTACTCTACCATTGCTGTCACCTTCTGGACCTGAGCTGGTTTGTGTCTGCCTAGCCTGGCGCATGAGCAGAGGTGTCCAAATCTTGGATGTCTCCCTCCCTCCAGAAAAAAAACATCATCCATTATGGGCTGAAAGAATCTTCTGCAGAGTTCAAGTGATGATCAGTACTGTGTGCAGAGGGCAAATCCTCATATCTGACAAACAAATAAGGAAACAGAAATGGCTTGTTTGCGTACCCAGAATGTGCAGTGGAAACCCATCTCTTAATTCCCAGCGCAGCCCTCACAGGCATGCATTACCCAAGGAAATGAGTTGGACGTCTTCAGCCCAGCAAGGGAAGCCCAGACATTCCAGCTGGAAGAAGGAGGGAATAGGTTGCCATGCTCCAGCTACATTGAACTGCTGCTTGCACTCTTCTATTAACAGTACGAACACAAGGGACAGGGTGTCAGCAGGTAGAGCCACCCTTGTCCTGAAAAGCAGCATCCAGCAGGAGGGCAGCAGGAGCCACAGCTCTTTCCCTGGGGAAACAGTCTGGCTGGCTCAGAGCTTGCTGCCGCATCCCCCCTCCAGCTCCGCAAAGCTGGTGATGGTCTCCAGAAGGATATTCCCCAATGAATCCATCCAGACTTCAAACAACAAAGGCTGGAGAGCTTGGTGTGATGGGGAATACGAGGCTGGAGGAAGCCCTGCCTGCCAATAAGGGCAGACAGCTGCCCAGGGGAGAACTGCAATTTCTGCAGGGGCTGCTGAATAGTAACCAAGAAGCATTTGAATCCCTGGTGTAATCGCACCACATCCAGCAGAGTAAAATCCAGGTTATTCCCTCTTGCCTAGTACGTTTAGGCTGTAAAAACCTGTGGAAAAGATTGCTACCAGCTGACTGTACACAGCACACTGATCTACAGCTGCCATCACACTCGCGATCAGAAATAGCAGGCAGCTGAGGGCAAGGCCTGCCCGCAGCTCCGTGCTGCTCTTGGAAACAGCACTGCACTCCCACCAGGCAGTCAAGCAAACAGCCATCCCTGGATGAGGATATGGCTGCTGTGTCATGGGCAAGCTTTGCTGCTCCTCAGCATTCATACACTTGTTTACCAGCTTTCACCTGGCAAGAAGGAGCAGTGGCATGCATGGCTGGGCACCGGCTCTTTAGTTATACAGCATTTAGTCCAACCCTTAGTGAAAAGCATTGGCTGCGCTACACATTGGCCAGTGCAATGACTGAACATGTCTGGAAAATACCAAGTATCAAGTCTCACTCCTACTCTCTCAGGTATTTGTCAGGCAACTTCTTCCAGGACCCATCTTGGGAGTGATTAGGGTTTTGTTGCTCTCTCTTTCTTTTTGTATGGTGAAGACACACAGGCTAGATTCTTCTGATCTACTCTTTTAAGCCTCCCTTTAGCAGCATGGCAGCATTTCCAGCACCAGAGTGGTATCCCTCTTGGAGTTCCTCTTACCTGAACCTTGGTGGCCATGGCTGTATGCTATGTCCCACATAAGGTCATGCCAGAGCCATGTACAATAGCATTAATGCTTCCTTCACTTTTCAGCCAAACTGGGATGCCAATATTGTATTCATTTTTTTTTTTTCTTTGCTTTTGCTACAAATCCTTCATTTAGTTTTCATGCAAGGAGGTCATTAGAGACAAAGCTTGCTCTGAGACATTTTCATTACATACATTCAGTAATAATTCTGATTCGCCTGATTGTACAAGATCACAGGCTTGGATGGTAATGCATCCTCAGACCATATGATTCCCATTGTACTAGAGAAGGATAATTTTGTGGCTTCGGTATTGATATGAACAAAATGGTTGCAATCACACGTAGCTGAGCTGGGAAATCCTGGGAGTGCCTGAAGCCACAAGGCACTCCCAAGACAGCAGCTAAAGTTCAGTCATCTCTCCTGGCAGCAAGATGCCCACTATACCTCATGCCACCTATACATCCCTTGAAGCAGGCACTGTTAAGGTCCTCCTTGTAGGGAAGACCCAGACTGTCATGACCTTGATCACAGGGTGGTGTCACTGGGACAGTAACGGTGTGGAGATCTGGGCACAGAGCACTGGAGCTGCCCTCGCTGCAGGCAGCAGCACTGTGTTAAGCCAGGATTCCCTGTGGGAGTCCCAGGTGGCTGGAGCTGGCAGTAGGGCAGGCTGGGTGATGGTGGCCACTGGGTCAGCCTACAAGGGACAAAGATCCCACTGCCAGCTCTGCTGTATTCCTGCTGTGAACACCTGGAAAAGGCTACCAGCAACAGCAGTGAAGTCCAGCTGTGATCAGGGCCAAAACATCCCCCACAAACATGGGAGAAGACAGTTGCTGCTCTGGGCACAAGCCAAGGTGGCGGTGAGGGGGCATAGGATGGTGGTGGCCAAGTACAGTGTGTCTTTTTCACCTTGAGCTGTAGGTGTTCTTCTGCAGAGAGGCTCATTTCATCCATCTTTTTCTAAAGTACTCAACTTTTTTGAAGTGTTTGGTTTTGTTGGATTTAGGGTTTTTTTAGGGAAGTATTGGTGTTATACCTGGAGGATGCACTAAACTTGCCTGTTTGTTGGAAAGATGCAGTTGAGTGGCAGATAAAATTCCCCAAGTGGATTTCAGGAAAATGCTTTATTGAAAATAAAGAGGTAGACCTTCAGCATTAAAAAAGGAGAAAAAAAAAATCAGTCATGGTTCTTTTAGCAGGTTTCCTATAAGACAGCAGAGATACTATTAGTAAAAGAAAAGTATCAGCAGAAAAATGTTCACAACCTAGTGCTGATGATTTAAGAGTAGTCAGGGATTCAGCAGACATTTTAATGTGCCAGCAGCAAAAGGCTCAAAAATAAAAAAGTTTGTGATTTAAAGGAAAAGTTATCAATGTAAAAACATCAGTTTGTGTCTCACTCACTTTTTCTCTTTCCTGCTGGGTCTGCCTCTCACCTGTGAAGTGCGGAAGCAGCATTTTTCTTCTTTTTTTTTTCCTTTTAAGGGAAAAATGAGTCAGAGCGAGCATGTTCACAGTCATGGGGTGAATCCTACCTCCCGCTAGACACATTTTTCCTGGTGGCAGTTTTCCTGGAAGGGGCAGGTCAGACAGCCTCCACACTGTGACGGCACAACAGGGTGCTCCTGCTCTCCCTGGACTAGTGGGCAAAGGAAGACAAAAAAGTCCTTGCTGATGTTATCTGGAGCAGCTATAACCAAAGATGAAGATTTCTCCTGTAAAAACTGTATCATGAACTGTGCTTTGTGTGTGAGGTCTTAGTCAAACACCCTCCTGGCTCAGCCTACCTTGAGCTGACCACTCCGTGGTCACATTCACTGCCTGCACAGACCAGTACCTGCTGACACAGCCCAAAATGCACTGGGCCTGTGCCTGCAGCTGCACACTCTGGCACATCCACCTGGACCACCACTGGGAGAGCCAGCGGATCAGCAGACATGTTACACGTGCTGTCGTGGGCAGTGGCCAAAGGCAGGGTCCATACCTGTGGAGGATGGAGGTGTTTACACACTTGCCACACAGGTGCAGGGCTGTGGGGTGTGTGGAGCCTGCAGATGGTGCTATTTAATTATTAGAATGACTCCACCTCCCCATCATAACTGCCCACAGGCTTTGCTTTCGCCAAAGCAGCACTGGCACTGCAGAGCTGCAGCTACTCAGGGGTGCAATCCAAGTGATCCACAGGGGCAGGATCTCGCTGGTTGGACAAAATGAGTGGTAAATCACCCTTTAGTTGTGACAATGCATCTTCCTCTTCCCGCTCCCTGAAAAGGGGGGGGTGAGGGGGGAGGAGAAGTAATATCAAGAAAAGGCCAACACCTGCTGACACGGTGTGAGCACAACTTCCCCCGATTCAGCTGGAGGGGGTTGCCCCCTTGGAGGCAGTGAGATGCAGACATATTTCAGAAGCTCTCAGATGGGTTTTGGGAGCCTTCATGGGTGTTTGTAGATACACACACTAAATCCTGAGGTACTCCACTATTGATAAAATATGCCAGTAGACCATAGACAAGGTTGGCCACAAAAGCAGAAGAGATGAATTAGTTAAGATAAAACTTTCAGCTTTTTCTTTGTAAAAGCTCAGCACACCTAGCAATGCCAGTTTCTCCTGCAAATCTTCTAGAGTCTCCCTGAATCCTTAGACACTTGAAAGTAACTTTAAAACCTCACCCAGTCTGATCCCTTCTGCAGGAACACTCTACCAGCCCAAAAATGATCTCTTGAAGAACTTTAACTTGGCTCCTTGTTCTGTCCTTGGGACACAGCCAAGCCATGCGGCCATACAAAACACCCCTCGCTTACCGGAGGCGCAAAGGGCAGGACTTGCAAAGGCTCCTCACAAAATTTCAGAGCACAAATTTCCAGCCTCTTTCACTGGGGCTCTGCACCTTTAAACCACACTCTCTCTGCTGCAGTGCTTTTCTGCAGCCTTTTAGGGAGAGGGGAAGAGGAGGAGAGAGCAGGCAGGATAGGTGGGGAAGGGAAGAGAAAGGAAAGCAAAAAAACCCCACCAACCTTTGGTGTCAAAAGCCTGCCAAGCTGAGAGGGGAGAAAAAGAAAGAACTGGAATGAGGAAGAGGACACAAAAGTCCTGCAGGGTGAGATAGGGAGATCCAGAGGTGAGCTCTGATGAAGGTGTGTCAAAATTCATAAACTTATTTGCAGACATGTTTTCATTCTTTCTTTTCGGGACATGCGGAAGAAACAATTTGCTAAGCAGAAAGACATATTTCATATCTATGACAAGGTTTCTCAAATCCAGCTGAGCTCAGGATCTCTCAGACTAGCATCACATTACCCCCATTTCACAGGTCTTGTTGACATACCCTGAAATGTCCCTTCACCTGCTGCTGCTCAGCAGACCATCCCTCCTCACTGATCACAGGGGTAATCCCTCCCCATCCTGGAGGAATGGGGCTTCTCCTGGCAGGAAAAGCAATTTAAGGATCTCTAATCACCTGCACTGGAGGTGCTGCACCACTGTCACTTAACCATCCTCTTTTTAACACTTTGCTGCCTTGCCTTTTGAACTCTTTCCCTCTATATGCACGCCAAGTGGTCATGCCCAACATCTGAGAAATAACTGAGTACCACAACAATAGCATTGATGCTATTCTAGAAATATTTTTTTTATTGAAACCTCACTGAAATCTTTATTAAAGCATGCCTATCCTCTGAAGTAGCCAACAATCCAGATAAGACAGGGACTGAGACATTGCACCAAGATACCTTATGGTATGGTGATAAGTTTTTAATCAATCAAACTAGTGCATCTTAAAAACTTGCCACCTGCCAGCTGACAAATTGCGTTGGCTTATTGTAATCCAACTGTAAAGTAAAAATAGGTTAATCTAAGCCACCAACTTTGTCCTCAAACATACCCCTCTTGATCTTGATTCCACAGATCATTCTGTGGTCTGGCATTAAGCAGAGATGCGAAAACCTGTTGCTGAGTTAATTAATTGCTGAGGTGAACACATTTTACAGCCATTAAGATCCTACCCCCAGCTTGCAAACTATCAGAAGATGATGTGAAATATGGATTGACCTAACCAGTTATGTGACAGTGTAAAGCAGACACACAAGCACCTTCCACATGATGATGAATGATGAAAATGTAGCTTGGCTCTTGAAACTACCAGAGAAAAAAATAGTTCTACCTCAGGCCAGGAATGCAATTTTTCTGCAACTGGGAGACAGCCAAACATGTTTGCATTATCACTAAAAATGCCTCTCTACAAATGTAGGAGGTCTTTCCAATTCACATACTTTTCTCCCAGTGACAAGAGGGTTGTCAGAGGGTTGAAACCTCTCCCAGAGGGTTGAAATCCAGAGCTGGCTGGATTCCACTTATCTCCATTGCCCTTACTTACTGTCCTCTGCAAAAGGTTTTATTTTCTCTCCTTCCCAATGCCAGACTGACCAAACAGACTTTTCTGAAGGGGAAGCATACCCTGGTTTAAAATGATGAGGCTATATGAAATCAGTCTAGCCAAAGGAACAGATTAACAGTAAGGTATCTGATATCTCCCAAACATTAATGGCAAAGGGCAAAAAATTCCCCTACTGAAATTTTAGGATTCCTAGGAGTTCCCAGAAAGATCTTTTCTTGGCACAATGCTATTCATTATCTTTTTTATTAGTACTACTTTCTGGAAAGAATTCTAAAATAATTTCCAGCAACAATGGTGAAGTGATATATTGTGATGAGAGCAGAATGTTTATGTGGGAAATTTCACCCACATTTATAAAGGGTGCTCAGATAAATATCATGTGTAGTCAAATTCAAGAACATGCCTTTAGAAATGCCTTTATCCCTACTACCCTGATATTGTAAAAAAAAAAAAATCCAATATCCTGGGATGTATGGACAATGATAATATTTTGGGGAACATGGTAGACAATAAAATCACTACAAGCTTCAAGGGTAGCAGGGTGGTGAGGAGTGTAGACCTGGAGGCATGAAAAATGGATAACACAAAGGAACAAGAAGGTGGTGTTCCCCTCTCGAAATACAGCATTGTAAGGCCACCCTGGACTACTGACTGCCTGTGTCTCTGCCAGTAAATTACAAGCATGCTATGCTACCTGCTAGCACTGAGGATGGCTGGCATGAAATGGCCCATATCCATGCCCATAAAACTATCTTAATTTCTAAACCATGGTGGCTGCAGACAAGCTTCCTGTTGGGAACTGCCACTGGCTTGTGCTAACCTCAAACCATGCTCAGACATTGTCTGGCCTGAGCCGATCTGTCTCATTGATCCAGGCCAACACCACACCAGAGCCTGTGCAAACAATTTAATGCCAGAGACAATCAAGTTCAAGTGCCCAGAAACATTTCCTGGTTAATTTACTGTTCTAGATGTAGCCAGTGTGTCTGGGCTTGACAGATGCATTGGGAGGATGATGTTGAGAAACGGGAAAAGGCTCAGAAGAGGGCCAAAAAATGAACTTGTTTATAAAACTTAGTGAGATGCTCAAAGAGCTCTATTTATTAAGTTTATTTAAGAGACCAAAAGGTGTTGATCATGATCTACAAGAACACATGCAGGAAAAAGATTTCCTGTAGACAACTACCCTATACTCCAGGAGTTAAAAACATGCTGATATCCAGGAGCTAGATAAATTCAAGCTGTAAATAAGGCACATTTTTAAACATTAGGGGAATTAACTATGGAACAAATTAACAAGTGCTCTGATGAATTCTTCTTCATGTGTGATCCTTAATTTAATTTGTTTCTAAAAAACATCTAGTCGATACAACAGATGCTTGGGGGCTCATAAGGAAACAGTATCTGAGTTTCTTTGGCTTGTATTATACAAAAAGCCAGGCTAGATTATTGCACTGGTACCTTCTGATCTTGAATCTATGATTTGACGAAAAAGATACCATGAATATCTCTAAAGTGTAAGTGGGCAGATTTCCTGCTAGAGGTATTAAAAAAAAAAG
>VZTL01046129.1:27663-40499 GCA_013400535.1 Scopus umbretta | reverse complement strand
AAAAGAGGTAGAGAAATCATCTGGCAAAGAGCACAGGAAAGTAATATGGAGACGAACTGTAAGAAACTAGCTGCCTATCCTTTCTGTAGAGCTGTAATGTTGTAATGTCCACAGGTGGTTACTGTGCCTCTAACAGGGAAGTCCCCTCTTTTCCCCTCTTTGGAAGAGCACAGGCAGGGTCCTGCTACCCTTTTAGCTACCAGACCTGTCTAGGTGGTAATCCATCTCCACCTCAAGTAAACACAGAAGCAACAAACGTTCCTGGTGTAGTACCCAATGCTGTCATAAAGAGTGATGAGTAAAAGCAGGATTTTGCATGATATTTTCTTCAAGCTTAGCTGAAAGTTATAACTCAGGATCAGGGAAGAGTTAGGCATGACAGCGAACACCTGTGAGGCTGAGGAAATGGGTGAGCTTTGCCATATTCAGATGTGTAGTTGTTCACAGTTCTCTGTGCAGTTAGGTAATAAATACATAGGAAAGGTGCATCTCTACTCCAGAAAACTGGTGTGGATTAGTGATAAATCAGAGCAGCATCACTGCATGCAATAATTAACAAGAAGCACATTTAACACTAAAGAGACAGCAGAATGGGAAGGGATGCAATTGGGGAAAAATCCTTCTATTCTGGAAAAGAAACAAGGGATGTTCACATTACCATGCAAGCATTCCACACACACAAAACTCCAATAAATTGCAGATTTAATTCTGCAGGTCCGATGACTCAGGTCACAGCAGCCCTCACGCCAGAGCTGTATATTACTGGATCTCTCAGCAGAGCTGGCTCAAGCTGCAGTGATGTGGCTGGCTTGCAAAAGGTCACTGCCAATTTAGCGAGATCATGCAACCTTGTCATTTTATGCCAGTATGAGCCAGAGCTGTGCCACTTGCTGCCCCATACTGCATCTAGCCTGCTCCCCTGCAACCTCATAAACTGCCAGAGTTCTTCTGTTACAGTGACTTTCGCTGCGTCTGTGTGGTTCTGAGTGCGCACTTGATCTTCAGACAAGAGGAGGGTCAGACAGGACTGTCTTACCTGGATCCCCTTCACCTGAACAATATCTATGACACCAGGAAGAGAAGACAGCTGGTGGGACTTTGACAGGTGGGACCAGCTGTCCCTGTACCAGCATGTACCACTGAGGTTTGGGGAAGTCCTGGCTAATTACTTTATGGGACACTCATTGGGGCTGCTGGTTATAACTCTGAACTCCGCAGAATGAGAAGGAAGCAATAACAATTTTTCTGCATACCCTGCATTTCTTGCTATGTTCAGCTGCATCTTCTTTTGTTCCAGGTTTTCTGCAATCCTTGATATCCAGAAATAATCATCTCAAGACTGTTTAAGTACAAGCAGAGATCACAAAGTTTTAATGAAAAGAAAGTGCAAACCATGGGGGGAAAAAAGAACTTTGCACCTGGAAAACATGAGGAACAGAGAGCAGAGGGGGAGAAGGAAGGGAGGCAGTTTAGCAACTAGGACTAGACATCCTGATTATCTCACGGTGCTTCTTATATCATCTCACCTCCATTACTCCAAGATATGGTCTGTGGTAGCCTTGGTGCTGCATTACTGACTTGGTCTAGAAAATGTGGCTGAGGAGGATGATTAAAGGTATAAGGGGTATCAGGTGCTGAAGAGACAGAGGCTGACTTTCCTATGCACAGTGTTATGCCTCCACCACCTGAAGTATCTCCCAATGCCCATCCCACTTCACAAGTATGGCATACAACAGCAAGAGCAGAAACCTCTGCTCTTCGCTATGAATAGCATTCACCCAGAACATGTTTCCCGTGCCCAACCATGCAGCTCCCGCTTCCCCCAGTAAATTCTTACTGCGGGGCCATCAGCAAGCAGTCAGCCTCCAGGATGAGGTGCACACCTGGGCCTTGCTGTCTGGTTTCAACCACAGGTTTCTATTCTCCTCGAGCAAGAAAATGAAAGCAGTCACAGTCCTCTTCCCAGCTGTGCTCCTCCCCTGAGCTATTTTAGGACAATTGCCGCTACCATCTCTCTGCTGCCTGGGCTAGCTCTGTGGGCAGCTGTCTATCTGCAAAGGTTTAACTGCCTCTGATTCACCACCTGGATGTGTGTGAGAGACAAACAGGGATGACACGCACCAGCTGCCTCTAGACACTTTGGAGCAGTCTGGTTCCCAGCATGGCCAGAACTGGTCTCCAGACTGCCTGTCCTGGGGCCAAGACTCTGGACAGCTGGGCAGGAGGACACCTTAGCAGGCAAGACCATCCATCTAAGAGCTGGTACAGGGAGCAGTACAGCACCGTGCTGAGCTGCAGAGAAACTGTGTGACCTATACGTGAACTGAGGCTGGATGAATGATTGGTGAGGATCAGAAAGTGTTAAGTACAGGCTCAGGCTAGTTTCACTTCATCAAAGCCTTCTTCTGGTCAAACCATCATCATTGCTGTGCTTGTATGTGTACACATATGCATGCATGTCTGCATTCAGGTTTTTTAATTGTTGCTATGTGCCTTTCACAGCACCAGCCAAAGGAACATCTCTGGGACCAGGGAGCAGCTGGATTTCCCAGGAACCTGAGGCTAGAGGGCCAGGCAGACTTTCCCAGGAGAGGTAGGGGATCAGCAGCTGGAATGGGCTTGGGCAAAGCCTTCAGACAGGTAAGGAGGTACAGGCTTCTGTGCTGGGGACAAGTTTTGGGGGAGAAGAGCATTGCTGTGAACTTCCTGGCTCTAGTCAGATATCAGAAGCTGTTTAGATAGGAGCAGTTGAAAAAGTAGCAGAGGTATCAATGCTATGCTGTACTTTCAACAAAATGTTCAGAAGAGGGTAGAGAAAACATGGGAAATTAGCCTTTTGCCTTGGCTGGTCATTCTGCCCTCAGTTTTAGGACCTTCCTGTGGACACCTGGGAACTAGGGAGACACCCAACCAATCCTTGCCTCCTCTCCCTTGGGACTCTGATCCTTATCCTTGGATTTTACTTTTGGGGGGGATCAGGTAGACTGGCTTTGTTCCCGAACCACTGCTGAGCTCCAGAACCAGCTCCTCTTCATATCTCAGGCTGCAGTCAGGCTTGCTGTAGTACAGGCAAGCTTTTCCTGCCCTGCTGCTAGACTGGCCCCTGACAACCTCAGCCCTCTTGTAGGTCCTCTAAGGAGAGGTGGCCATTCTCTGTGCCATTCCCTCACTGCCCCTGCTGAAGCATTTCTGCAACAAGGGTTCAGAAAGTGGCATCTTGCTGAAGAACAGCCTTCCTACCCAGAGCTCTGGCAGGACTAACTCTAATACCTCTGTTTCTATCCAGTCTGGACTCCATTGTGCAAGACTGGATCAGGAAGACAAGAATGTTGTATATATGGCGTGGGATGGCTTGCATTGGCAAGGTGCTGTTGCAATAGGTACTTTGGAAAATCCAGTCCTTCAGTGGTGCAGAAGTCTAATACAAGACAGGAGGTCTTATTCAAAGAAAGGCAACCAAGGAAAGGGGTGTTGCAGACATCAGCTGCAAAGCAAGATTCAGTAGCCACTCAGGCAGCTGTAGCTAATGAAAGCCCAGTGGAGACAAACAGTAAAAAGAAAGTGGAAGCACAGGGCTCACAACATGCAACAACTGGAGGGCATGATCCTGGGTGGTAATGAGCAGGAGCAAGGAAGAATGGCAAAAGCGATTGCAGTAACTGTGGATGTTTGGATTTGGACAGGCAATACTGATCCAATATAAAGTCTACTAACAGAAAGTTAATCTGTCAAAACACTTTGAACTTATTTGAAACTGGCAGAAGCTGTTTATACACAAGTGGCATTTCGTATTGAAGGTTCAAGGCGTTTTTGACCAACTACTAGACGTGCTTGAATTTTAACACATCATCAAACTGCATCCCCACACTGCTGAAATATTCGTATATACATATGTATGGACACATATGTAAAACAAGAGCCATCCCCACCCCAGAAGTCAGTGGCCTCTGAAGCCAGATACTGCAGCTGCCTAGTAATGCCTGGCAATTATCATCAGTAGATGGAAATATCTTCTCCCAGAAAAACAAGCAAACCTACACTCTGCAAGGGAAAAAAACCCACTGTGGAAATCAGTTTGAAAGGAAGTTTTTTAATAAAAGCATTGTAGGCTACAATGAAATACCTAGAGGCTTCGTTAGAAGGCCCCAGATACATGCTTTTCAACTAGTTACTGTAAGGGAATGTGCAAAACACTAGCAATTATGCCGCCGGAGAACCAAAAGCAACTTTATGTAGTTTGGATGCTAACTTTGAATTGCAGAAACACAGGCAGCCACACCAGGAAGAAAGCAAGCATTTGATTTTATGTTTATTGTATGCATCCTATTTTGACAGATTTCAAGACTGTTTGGGGAAAAGATTGATTTGATCTACCTGGATTCTCTGCTTCCATGTAGGTATCATTTATTTTTGGACTGACAAATATTTTTTTCCATGTATGTATCATTTATTTTTGCACTGACAAATATTTTTTTTTTGCCTATTACTGCTTCTTGCTGTGATCCTGATGTGTGATGTGTACGCTACACTCTGAATTTGAGCTCATGCCATTCTAGGCTAAAGAAAATAAGGAGCAGGTTGAGTTTCTGAGAGGGCTACTAAAGATGACCAAGGGACTACAAGGGCATAAAGGTGGTCATTTGTTTATAATGAAAATTTTCATGTTTGGTTTGCGAACACTTAAACGTTTTCATGTGGGAGGTTTCAGAGTCTTGTAAATTGAATGTAAGTGTACTGACAGTAGGCTGGCTTAGTCTGCTTTGACAGATCCTCTAAGAAGCAGTTTGAAGGTTCACAGGGATACCTGGACCACAGATGGAAAACTTCTGCTTTACAATACAGCTTCACTACGTCTGAAGTGGGACAACACAGGACAGATGGGCACACGCATATGACTAATTCCAGTTCAAGTGGCCACATGCCCAATTGCAAGACAGCTGGGTTAGCTGCAAGACTGAAAGTTGAGTGTCGCTGGCTCTCCCTGACAGCCTTGCATGCTGCATAAGTTGAAGCATAATTTAACTCAAGGGAGGATCTTTTGTGTGTAGATAGGATGGAGTTTGGGTAGATTCACTACTAAAATGAAACCTTGGCACTTGGCAAGAACTACTTTTTGAGGCTGACACTGTCATTACTTATTCTTCTGTTTCACATTTTCTTTTACCAGAAACCTACTGAGAGGTTGGGGTGAAATTTTCCTAGGCCTCTGACAGGCCTGATTGTGGTTTCATGTAGCCTGTGTTTCTCTTCTTTTCTGGTGACGGATGGCAATCCAATTTCTATGTCACTTCTTCAGTGAAGCTGAGAAAATTATGCATTCAGTAAAATTCATTCCCCAAGTAGTGCAGTTGAAAGGATCATGACCCTAAATTTATTCATTAGCTTAAATTGTCAACAATTTTCTGTAGCAATTGATTCCTTGACCTGCACATAGTCAGGAACTGTCAACATATGCAATGTGAGGTTAACACTTACTGAATTACAGCAGTTATGCTTCCAGAGGGTTTCTTCTTTCTCCTATGTATAAGGTATCCACTGATTTGAGAGAGGCGTCCTACAGCTTACCATCAACTTCAGCTGTAACAAGATCATTCTGCTTCAAGACAGGTAAACCAGTGGAACCAGGAGTGTTTGCAAAAAAGAAAGATTATTTTCAAGTCTAAGTCACTGATGAATGACCTTTAGTTCATAACAAATTATCACAATGGGAACTGTGAGTCTGAAAGCTAAATTCAAGACGGTGACTTAGAAAGCAATTTTGTGCTACTGAAACATGAATTCACTAGGACCTTGCATGTAAGGGTGTCAGCAGGTGAACAGCTGATGAGACAGACAAACCCAAAGGTTTTCAAGATGCTTGGTAATGACCACCTTATTTAGACAGGAGAGCAGCAGGACAAAAATTCCTTTGTTTTGAAATTAATACATCTTCTCCTTTCCAACCTCACCTTCATGTCCACATCAGATAAGTGAAAACCAGACTTTGTGAGTTTCAGGAGCCACAGCAAGACCAATGGACCAGTGTCTGGTCTCCTTTAGAAGGCCTTCCAAATACAGAGCGATACATCCAGACATTTTTCTCGAGTCTAAGTTAGTTTTGGCCTGGTTAATTTTACCGGCACCATCCACCTGGTTTCCACAACTTGCTGGGAAGCTGTGTTCATCCTCTTCTACCGATCCTCTGAAATTTCTCTGCTCTCTGAAGAGCAATGCTGGTGTAGAAAGGGCATGAATACAAATGTGGGTGCTTCTTCTGCAGCTTGAGCTGGCTGTTCCTCAGGCTATGGAACCACTTTGTATATGGCAATATAATAGGCTGCAAACATTACATGTACTCTGACAGCTGTAAAACCACATTTCAGAGATACAAAATTTTTGTAATTCATATATCTTTTCCCTCCTCCTACATGCACATGTTTTGCCTTTTGGTAGCAAAATGGGGCCTGCAGTCTATGTAAAAGCATTGTTCACTAATGCGCTGTGGCAGCAGAGCATATGACACACATTCAGTAAGTACACATATATCTGCTCCCCTGCCATAGAGCAAGTCAGGATTCACAGGCAGGGATGAGGTTAAATCACTCTAATGGCAAAGGGAAAAACATCTAAAAGAGAACTAATCTAAAGTGATAGTTTGTCTTTTGCACAGTGAGAGGGATATTTAATTGCTGCATGCATAACTGCATGCTTTTCTGATCCAATAAGAGAAATAACTTCCTTCTGACCAGAAGAATTCAGAAGCCCTTCCCCAGGCAAGACTCTCACTGAAACAGCCAGTTGCAGAGGGAAGATTTGACCCTCACTGCATGAATGTAAATAACCCATCTAATTCTTTAAGCAAGGGAAGAACACATGAAGCAAGCCTCTCCCCCAAGACTTAGCTGTTCTCTTAAATTTCTAGAAATGTTGATGCTTCAGCATCATGTCAGGGTTGGGCATAAAAATATGAAGATTTCTGAGCAGTATTCATGCCTAATGTTGGAAATAAATAAGAGAGCATTGTAAAACACCCACATCATTGCTAATGGCACCTCTGTACTTTTAAAGAAAGCATCTACCCATATTGTTTCAGTTCTGACTACATTGTTAATGTATTGATAGACAATGAGAGAATATAAATAATCTCGAAAAAAAACAAACCTGCTTTGCACATAAGAACTCCTTGCACAAAACATCTTGGATTTGTAGACCAAATGGATCAAGTTGCTCATATCCTTGCCTTGAGGGCAGTGTTTGTTTAAAGACATTGCTTGGGTAAAATGTTATGATGCAACCTAGTGCAAAGGTAAATACGTAGGACTACATGGTTCTCTTCAAATTAAGGTTTTTGAACAAGTAAATATGTAGTTGATTTCACACAGTCTCTCTATGCTCTTCTATGGATGTAAGAAACAAACCCTTACAAAAAAATGTCTCCACAGTTACAACCATGAAAAGAATATACAGAAGAATTATTTATTCTACATGACAAGAGAGGAACAGCTGGAGATTACCAGGGTAAGACTGATAACTGGAGAACAGTTACCTTAGCTGATCTTTATGAATCAATGAGTTGCACCACCCCCCCACACACACACAGAGTTCAATGTGTAGAAGTATATCTGCCACAAATATCGGTGAATCACTCAATTTAATGTATTTCTTATCTTAAGCACATGACAATTGACATGGTGTGGGGACCTGAGTTGTCCTGGGAGACCTAACCGTTTTACGTAATATGGTCAGAGAAGGATGGTTCATCCAGGCTACGCTAAGCCATAAAATTACACTTTAAGAATTAATTTCAGGTTTTCTCCACTTCTACCTGAGATAGGGCATTAAAAAGAATACTTTTCTACTACATTTCTGGATGCATTAGAAGTCTGAAATGTAAAAATTNAAGGAAAAGGAGGCTCTATCAGAAATTCTCTCTGTGATCCTCCCACTGGAAGGGTGCTTCAGAGTAGGTTGTTTTGTTTTTTTTTCTTTCATGAATGAAGGTCCATTTGCCCAGATGCTTTGTCCTTCACCACAGGTAAGACACTGTGTTTCCCCCAGTCCCAGGACTCTATGCCTGCTTGTTCATCCCCAAATACTCAGGTCACACTATCACCCAGCCAGCAGGTTTCCTGGTAAATTTACCCCTTATAATAACTTGATGAAATACACAAAGCTAGAGATCAATCTGGAAGAAATCCTGAATATTCTGCTCTGTAAGAGCCACAGGGGCCAGAAATTTTATTACAGTGGTGTGGGAATTGCACAACTGCTTTTAGGAGTTCTAACTTGCTATAAAAGTATTACAAGATAAAGCTGCACATGACTTGTTACCATAAGGGTTTAGCACTCCCATTAAATTATCCACTAATTTAATCTGACCACCTGGAGTGAATGCTAGGACTCATTCTGCACATCTGGGATGGACCCAGCTGTAGGACCTGACTTGCATCCAGACTAATGGCCTGGGTTAGCACCACAGGAATGCCAAGCTCTGCTCGCAGCAACAAAATGCATGGCTTCCAGTTATCTGCAATAAGGGGCAAATGACAGGATCATTTTGAAAAGTAAATACAAAAATCCAAACACAAAGTGAGCAAAATGAGGTGTTGATGAGGACACTGGTGCCCCTCCGGGAAGGAGGGCCAGGAGCAAGGGCTCCCAAGGTCCCTGTCCCCAGGCTGGGTTGGCTCCCACCTCACACGCTGGTTTTGTGGATCACTGTGGCCAGGCAGGAGCCATCCCAGCCATGGGGTTGGGAGCGGGGTCCGAGTTGTGCCCCCTGTGCCTGGTCACCACAGTCTCATTTTATAAGCAATGGGCAGATTAGGTTATGGGTTATCAGAGTCTACAGGGGGCTGAATCACACCTCAAAGGCATTTTCATATCACCATGGGCCTTACAGGACACCTGCAAGGACTGTGTCTACTCACATGAAAACAATAGTGGAGCCCAGCCCAGTCCTGGTTGTGGAGTTTCTGTTTTGCACATAGATGACGCTAATCTCACCAATAAAATCTTGCTAATAAGACACCAGGTACCTCTCTCCCCATCCGCATCAACCTTGCCATGCTGCGGATGCCTCCCCAGCCTGCCACCAAGCTGCACTTGTGTGTCTACAGACTTCTTAGAAAGGCAAGAGAATCCACACTGTAGGGACAGACGAGGACAGCAGGGATGGGGAGGTTCAGCGAGGGTGAGAGACAGGCTTTGGTCCAGAGGGCATCTTGGGGAGAATGAAGCTCACAGCTGCCTGTCCAAAGAGAGGGGAGGGCTCTCCACTCTCCCACTGCCACAGAGGGCTGGTACCTGTGTCATGCCAGGGTCTGCATTTTAACTCAGCTGTGGAATTTGCTGGAGAGAAACTTTACCCCTTGGCCTGTGTCATGATCCCCCATGGTACATTAGCACATGAAAAAAGAGTGAAGAAGAGCTGCAGGAAAGCCGGCAGAGATTGCTTGAGTGGCTATGCAGCCTTTTCTGACACAGCAGGGAGAAACTAATGCATGAAGATTTCCCAGCAGATAACAAAAGCAATCTGGCTATAAAAGGGTCCAGTTCCTACACATTAAAGGCATTTTACAATTGTAGGTAACTTCACTAGCAATTCACAGATGCAAGAAGTTGCTCATATACATGACGTGCAGAAATCGGAGCCCTCCTCCTTTTCACAAACCGAACCATACGCAGGTTGGCATATGCTTATTTTGTCAGGGCTTGCAAGAAGTTGGCTAGTACCAAAACACATTTGGCAGCAGATTTGCTTGTCTTCTGTGCTCTGCATTGGGTCCCAGTTCCTCTATAAGATTCCTTTTTTCTTGCCTTTTTCATGCAGCACCATCCTTAATTTAGTCAAAGAGGTTTTATAAGGAAAGAGAGGCTTTATTTGGAAATCTCAATAAAATCGGCGCCCTTTGAGCAAGGCGTATGGAGTGGGGAAAGTTGTGGGGCAGGAAGGGAGGGCAGATCCTCATCCCTGCAGAGGCACTGCAGCAAGGGGCAGGGAGGATTGGGGGGGTGCTACTTAAAAGCCCTGTTGTTCCATCCATGTGGGAAACTGCTTAGCCTCCACATTCACTCCCAAGCACTTTCTGCTCCCTGCTTGTGATAAATGGAGGTCTCAGGCTGTTTCCTTGCACTGGATCTGCCAAAAAAGCTGAAGACACCAGTTAGCACTGAGGCTGCACCAGCCTGCTGTGAAAAAAAACAAGAGCATCCCTGTGCAATGCTCCTAGATACAGCTTCCCCAAAACACAACCCCATGCTTGGCCAAGCCCTCCCTTATGCAGGCACCTCCTAGTTCCCCTTCAACTTTTTTTATTAGATGGAGGCTTTATTACAACTATTTTAATACATGGAGGCTTTTCACATGTGCTTTTAAATTAACCATCCGTGGCTGTATATAAGCAATCCACATCAGGTGCCTGGTAGACTGGAACAACTCCTTACGTTGCTTTTTAAAAAAATACTGAAAGCAGCAGCTCTAAAAGAGCTGATTATCATAAATGCTCAGGCCCTAAAATCCTAACTAAAACACTTGACAATTAAGCAGTTCACACTGTGTCACTGTATGGTCTGATTATTTTATTGGGGTTTTGTTTGATTTCTAGTGAAACTGTACTTTGAACTGTAGATAATTTTATCCAATCTGTTATTTACTGCAAGTGCAGTCTCTAGACCCAGATAAAGCCCACCTGATATTTATTACTGGTTTCATTTGCACTTGTGTATTAATTCCTTGGGGACTCACTTGAAAATTTTCTTAGTAGAATATTTGCACTGAAATTGTTCAGCTTAAAATGAAAAAAGTGTTCGTGATTAAACTGCCTGCCTTTTCAGTTCCCCTGGAATAAAGTTCAAAGATCCTTAACGAAAGTGTAACACAGTAAAAGGCTGTAAAATATTCCATTCAAGGGTTACAAATGTAGACTGCTACCAAATCACAGTCTCCATAATTAAAGCCAACAGCTGTGCCTTGTGTTTGCATACTGACTTAGGATTAATAAATATTTCTGTGCAGAATGACTCGTTCTGCTTTCCTGTGCCACTCTCCCAAGCACCAGCTCCTTCCTTTTCCTTCCAGCCAGCCTTGCACCTCCCCTTCTTGCCCTCGGCTGGATGATTTTTCAAGCAGCCACCCAGTGTGAGGAAAGTCTTTGTGCAATCACCAAGAAAGAGTAGGAGAGCCATATGCTCTTCAGCCAGAGAGGGGAGAAGGACATTACTAAAACATAAGGACCAGACAACAGCTATGCTAGCTTATGCTCTCATGAGGGGATTGGCTTCATCTAAATTTATCCTTCCAGAAGTTGCTGCCTTCTCTAAAGCAGTTCACTGGCATCCCTCCACAGCCAGCAGGGAGAGACAAGACACAACCGGAGAAGGATTCCTCTGCAACCAATGTCTAGGACTGGTGGGAAGATTCCCCGCTCCAGAAGGTGTTTATGTCTCCCACTGATTTAGAAGAAGCCTTATTTTAGGTGGCCCGGAGTATGACTGTGGACACGAAGCTGGGAGCATCCCTGTCATCATGCTGGGTGAGGTTCCCTTCCTCTGTCTCTGATGTGTGAGGCTGTGGGACACATCCAACCATCCTCCTCAAAGGGTAGTGAAAGAAAGGAGGGAGTAGGAAGGGTGGACATTAAAACAGCGTGCAGCAGCACTGCGCTTTGTAGCCATGCAGATCACAAAAGTCACTTTGCCTGTAGCCTACTTCAAGAGCTGAGGAAGCCAACAGGGATGCAACCATACTGCTGTACTCTTCTCATGTGCCCATGAGTTCAGCACAGGGTGTGAATTACCTTACAGTCGCTGCTGTAAAGACCAAAGGGAAAGCAAACTGCCCTTTGTCTCTGCACCACTTTGCATTTCCCTCGCTCAGGATGGGGTTCCTGCAGACGCAGGAAAGGAAACAGAGCAAACGTCCAGGGAGCAACGCTTGTTTTTCTCCTGCGAAGCACAGATCACTCTTCCCCCAGCTGCCAGAGCAATTTATTACCTCCTTTGTGCTGTGGCCACTGGGCTGCATAGCTCAGGGTGAGCTTCAGCAGTCCCCTGTGAAACAGGTGGAAGTCACTTGTCAGAAGTGGCCATCTCCACCCGGCTCACTGGAGCACCAGCCTAGCAACATTCTGTCAACTCTACATTTTCTGCCCAGGTGTTGGAGGACTGTCCAGCTGCAGCTCAGGCCCAAAACATTCGCTTAGCAAGGAACGAGCTTCCTCTGCCTGCTGGGCAACCAGCTGCAAGGCTCCTGCCAAAGCCACCCCTACCAATACCCACCAGAGAGACACCCGACAACCTGAGGAGCGGACTAGCACGCCCAGCAAAGACTTCCCTGTCTTGAGAAATGTTATCAGCCTAGCAGGGGTCCAAAGTTCAGCCCAAAGCAGGCATAAACAAAGAGCGGCTGGGCCGGGCTCCCGGGAGGGAAGGCAGTGGCTGTTGCCAGAGCTTCAGTGCAATCTGAAGCACTTTGAACATGCCAGCAACTCTGGCAGCACCCTGTGGCTGCACATGCCCAGCAAGTGTCTCAGGCACTTCCTCAGCGCCTGAGCGGGAAGCCCTAGTCTCAGTGTACTGCTAGCGGCCAGCAGCATGCACAGACAACATGACCATAGATGCAGGACATTTGAAGCCACCCTAAGGCATCCTAAGCATGTGTATTGGGTTTGCATGGCAAGGTTTTGGTAGCAGGGGGGATACAGGGGTGGCTTCTGTGAAAAGCTGCTAGAAGCTTCCCTTATATCTGATAGAGCCAATGCCAGCCAGCTCCAAGACAGACCCGCTGGCCAAGGCTGAGCCCATCAGCAATGGTGGTAGTGCCTCTGGGATGACATAGCTAAGAAGGGGAAAAAAAA
>VZTL01046129.1:0-22811 GCA_013400535.1 Scopus umbretta | reverse complement strand
TTGGTGAGTGATCTCTCCCTGTCCTTATCTTGGCCCATGAGGTTTTTGTTATATTTTCTCTCCCTTGTGCAGCTGAGGAGGGGAGCGATAGAGCGGCTTTGATGGGCACTTGGCACCCAGCCAGGGTCAACCCACCACACCAACTCAGCAGCAACATTTGTTTCTCATTAAGTTTCTGTGGGTTTTGGTTGGTTTTGGTTTTTTTTTTAGCTCAATGGGTAACCAAGCGGAGGAGGGTACAGAATGGAGCTATGGTCCCTGAAGGATTCACAGTCTCAGATATCAAACCATTATCTCGTATTAAGTTTTCCTGCTACCCAGACCTCTGCTGTAACAAACTGAAGCCATTGTTTTCAATCTGCAATCCCCCACAGTCCTTCCTGTGAAGGTGCAATCCCATTTAGAGATTTCCCAGAGGGAGTTCTGTAGAGCTGATATATTCATTTATTTTCTTTTGTAACCAGACCCCTCAGCATTAAATCCACAAACAACAAGGACTGAGGTTTCCAAGCCATGAACAAGAGCCAGGTCCTTCTGTGGCAGCCAGAGTAAGAGAGCAGTCAGCTCTCCCATCACCAAAGAAGGCGACAAGGCAGGAACTGTTTTTATTGTTCATAAAAAACAGCTCCTGAAGTTGATAAGCACACAGGGTAAGCAGGCTGAATGACAGAAAATCTTCTCTTAGATGGTGTTTATTCCATTATTACTTCTCTATACTAGCCATGGAAAGCATGTTACACCAATGGATATTTCCACTCACCCTATTTGTAGAATTTTTCTACATGCAATCTCTGTACACTTACCTGGACCTCAAAAGTTATCTTCTTTTATCACCTGATATGGCCAACTGCATGGATATGCAGATCTTGCCATGTAGTTTATTGCCAAATGCATTTGAGTCTGTTTGGCCCCAGCCTAGTTTGATCTAGAGTTTACTTCTGATCTACCTCAGTACTAGCTTGGTTATCAATATTGGAAACTGCTCTAAGTCATGGAGACATGCCTTAAAGGAAGGCACAGACACAGTATTATATCAGCCAGCTGAAATGCTATTGAACTACTGACTTCGTTAAGCTCAGAGAGCTTAAGATCAGAGTTGAAAATTATATTCTTTCTTTCAGGCCCTGTTCTGGCTAAAATGACATTGTACTAAAGCACTTAACATTCCCTTCCATGCTGAAGGGAACCACCCTGTTCACTGCCTCCCTGTGTGGCTTCACTTCAAGCTACACAAATTTGCTCTTCCTTGTTTGCTTTGGAAACTCGTTGGCAGGAAGCCATCTCCAACCGTACGTGGCATCTGGAGCTCGGGCTTTGATTCAGTGCGCTTCTCTCACACTACTCTGGATGAAAAGGGCAGCTCAGTCAAGCAGGTATTTTCTTCTTCAGTTCCCAGTACCATGACGGCAGTCTCCTCCTCCTTTTGTTCAAAAGTTATCCTTAAAAGATGCGTCTTCAGATTTCTGTGAGGATCCCTAAGGGAGAGGCAGTTAAACTCAGCTTTTTTATCAAACTCCAGAGCAAACAACTTAATGCAAAACACTCAAATCTGATGACACGCAGCAGCTGCACTTTTTTTAGGTGGTACTCTTAATTTTTCATTCAACCTCTGGTAACTGAATTAAAATGAAAGTGAAAAGTGCCGAGAATCTAGAAATAATGTTTTTCAGAGCTTGTTCCTATCTATTTTTTTTCATCCTGGTTTCTAAAGGACACAAGACTTCTGCAATCTTGTTGTATCTGAGTGTTTGGTCCTGTGTTTCTCCTTGTTCTTTACCACCACCCCACTAATTCTTGAACCACTTAGTTAATTTCAATCAAAATTGATATGAAGATCAAAAACACAGTGATACTAAGACCCAACCAGTTTTATGGGAATAGGCTACCAAGTAAAGGGAGAGATGATTAAACACACACCCATCAAGGGGAGGCCCCTAGCATTAGCTCAACCCATCAATCACAAGAAATCGCACATGATAGACAGGCATTATGAACAGCCCACCCGAGAGAAAAAAACTCAGATCACTGCTTCTACTTTACTAGACACCTGAGAATCCAGCCACGAGACATAAGTTTCTAGGCGAAGCATGCTTCGCTGCTTGTTCTGCTGCTGGAGCCGCTGGTTTGAAAACAAGCATTAAGAAAATTTCTCATTCCTTTCATCCGTGTGACTCCTTTGACCTCACTGGATTCCAGCATTTGCATCTATCCTTCACTCTTTCAGGCTCATTTCTTTACCTGATGCCAGCTGATAATGGTTAGGCGGGTAGCAAACCCGATAAGGCTCATTTGTTTCCTCAGTGCTTACCAATTCATGAGGGGCAAAGCAGATGAAAAATGTATAACATAATCTATGTTCACAAATTCTGCACTCAGATAGCTTATGTAAAGAAAAGGTGCTGTATGTTTATTAATGGTGGGTGGAGCCTTTCCCATTTAATTTGTTTTTTGCGGGATTTTTCTAAAACAGCGTCCCTTTTTGAGGAAAAAAAAAAATTAAATGTTGTGGAAAATATTTCCTTTGCATTCAGCTTTTCCCCTCACATTTTTAATTATTTCTGAGCAACTTACTCCCTTTTCAGCTAAGATTTGTTTTGTTACCATCTTCTGTTCTCTTGCACATTCTTTGGCTGCTTTTTGTGCCTGTTATTTACATCTTGACTTCAGACCAATACATCTGTCCTGCTCTTAATTCCTGGGAAACTCCAGTGCCACAGCTGAGCTTCCCACATAAATATTTGATTTCTGGGCAGCACCTTGCTCACTGGGCCTCAGGGGTGCACCTACATTAGCACATCAGATCCAAAGTGTGCTTGTGGAGCTGGTCTCCTGGCCATCCCCACCAACCGTGCTTTTCTTATCATATCGTTATGGCCTCTAATGGGCATTCAGAGTGCGGGACAAAGCTGGAACTAGTCCAAAGTAAAAATTCCCTGCAATGTGCCCTGTGTGGGTGTCATTTCCTCAGGACCAACTGTTCTGCTCTACAAATGCATTTTAACACCACCTTTTCCAGTGATAGCAGATGCCATTGAATGCAAGAGGAGGAACTGCCCCAGAATCTCTGAGGAGCGTTTCTATAATTTCAGTGGATCAGTGTTTATAACTAACCCAAGCGCACCCTCAGCATTTTTCCTCTGCTCATTTGACTTGTTTGCTGTACATGAGGGTGAGTTTGCTGCTGCCCAAGCCCATTTTGTGACTAAACTGCTTTCCAAGTTCAAGTTCATTAATAACAGTCAGATTTGAGATTAATCGAGCTGAATGGGATCCAGTCAAGCTGGGAGGGTTAAAGCTGCATTGCCTCCAAGGGAATAAAATACAGAAAGCAAAACACCAGAGGAAGTTTTCAAAATTGAGGTTAGCTCTGCCATTTGGGAATGTGAAAGTGGCACCCTTGTTCTGTATATCAAATTGACTGACTGCATAAAAGGCTGGGCTGGGTTCTATTGTCTGCTTGATCTTGCGGGAACTCGTATGATCACACGTGCGGCAAGTTACACAAAATAGTTAAAAATGGGCTGTCAGAAGGCCAATCTATGACACTGGTACACTACTTTTCTGCTACACTTGTGATATATTAAGACCTAAATTCTCTTGACTTCACTATTACTGATTCTGACACTTGTTGGACTACAGTGATACCTAAGTGAACAAAACCAATCTCAGCAATCTCTGGGTATTCTTGCTTTTGTTTTGTTTTTCATTTGTCACGGCTGCGATATTTCCATGTAATGATATTAATGAAGTTACATGGCTGAAGACAAGATATGAAGAGACATTAGTATTCTTCTGTGCTGCTACACAGAAAAACAACAAACTCAAAGCACTTACTGTGGTTCCTTCTCTGAGGTTTATTCTGTTTTAGATGGAACTAGAGTCTGTAAATAACAATTCAGCAAATCAAATTAATGACATAGAAAGGAATTACAGAGGCTTCTGGGTTACACATTCATCTAACCATATATGAGCTCCCCTTAAATGGCACTTTATGTTTTTGCAAATTGAATTAGACACAATCTCATAGTGTACATTAGCAGGAATTAAATACTGAACTAGTTCCAGAGAAGCAACATCCCCAACATGCCACCAAAACCATTTTATTGATGAGTATGAAACAGTTTATGCAGGCTCAACAATAGTCCATGCATCTTTATTGAGATGAGTGAATTTTATATCGGAAATAAATCACGATTATAGCAAACATGAACACTCATCATTCTCTGACCTCGTCAGCCTGACCTCCCCAGAGGCCCATGAGGTTAGTCCTGGTTGCCACTGAGATTCACATAATGTAAAAACCAGACAGGAAAGAGACTTTTTTTCCTGGCTTCAGTCGCAACAGCATACAGTTATGGACTGTGAGCGAGGGAAATAGCTGTGAGACAGAAAAACTGACCACAGGTTCTTCTCCCCAAAGCTATGCTTGCTCAGTGTAGGGCTTATGACAGTTTGGCACAGAGTTGCTATAATTAGCTTGCACTGACTTGGAGAAGTTACTTTCTGTTGTGGCTTTTTTTTTTTTNGTTGCTTTGGGAGTGGTGAGTTCTTTAGGGTTTGTTTTCTTTTTTTTTCCAGAAACCATCCATGTAGTCTATGTTTACAACCCTTAATATCCACCAGCCAAGGAGCATGGAAGGCCAAGAAGAACACAGCAGCTGGCCTCCCCTCCTGCTTTCCACCCCTGTATGCAGGTGTCATGCTCACTATCACCATGCTTCAAAGTTTAACAACTCAGTTTGATAACACTGTGAATGAAATGAAGCAAGCGCCTGCCTCCCAGCAGATGACGGCCACCGAGAAATGAGAAGTGGCCTTTTCTGGTCGGAAAGCCCCTTGCATATAACTAACGCTTGCTTATATCGAAGCCCACTATGCCTCCATTCTGGTTTATTTGTTTTGCATTGGTCTGGATTACGAACAGATGACCACTGCAAGGAGATAGTTAAGCTGGGAAGAGAAAGGGCGCAAGGGAAAAGGTGCTGCAGACAAGATGTGCTAATCAAGGTGTTAGCTGACGTGAACTGGAACTGGAAGGTAACAAGAAGCATCTGGTGTTTAATGTAGCCATAGCAATTTAGTAATTAAAGGAATAGCTATTGTGCTGAGGCTGTAGGCACTCTGGCCTACTTATCATTCCAAATTGCAGACTATTGCCAAGCTGGCAAAGCTATATGGACTTTAATGGTAACAAAATAGCTTGTGTCAGCATCCACTGACTTTGGTAGAGGTGTCTGACAGAAGCAGAGGTGTGCTGCAGCACAGTGTCCATACCTTGGGCAGGAGGAATTACAGGCATGGTAGAAGACAAATGCTGATTTCTTTGCCTTAGCCATGCCCTGTGAGAACATGAGAGCTTGAGGGCTTCCTAAGTGTGATGGTTTCTTCCTTGAATGGCACTTTTTCCTTCTGGTGTTTCAGGTGTGGACATAAAATATTTGAAGGAAGGGGGAATTCTAATAATGTCCTGTCAGACCTATTTTAAAACCAATGTGGTCAATATTCTGCTGTTTATACCAATCTAAAGGAATTAAAATCAACACAAGGTTATAAGTAATTAGCTGTCTGACAGCTTTTCCTCCCAAACCTCATTATGGGCATCTGCTCCATATGAGGCCATTCATCCTACACCGCCTCTTACACAGACAGCCTTGAATTTTAAATGTTTCATTTTCCTTTGTATGCCTCCACATCGCAGCCAACATCTTGCACAAAACCAGCTATATTCCTGCATTATCAAAGCAGATCCTGGGTGAGGTATTGAAGGAATCATTAGCTCTGTCCACTCTTGTCGGTGGATTAGATTCCTATGTACATGTCTCCTGGTGGCATGTCTCTACAAAAGTAGTTTTCTGAATGTTTTTTTCCCTGTCTCTGTTTGGACCACCACTGCTGTACATTTCTCTGTTCTCACCGTTGTTCGCAAAATCGCCACATCCACTACATTATTACTAGTAGCACTTTGCGGCCAGTGGTCCACGTGCACGCAAGAAGTGCAAAAGGGGGAAAAATGCAGAACCGTTTTGCCTGAAGTATTCATGGTGATTTCTCTGGATCACTGTGTGGGTTGTGATTCTCTCCAGACTTCTGCTGGGTGCTCAGCTGGCTTCTGTGCTCACCTGTCTGTTTTCTCCTTATGTTTACAAAACCACCGGTTTGCATGCATCAGAAACTGATTTGCTGTCGTAGCTGCCTGAAGCTCTGAAGCTCTGCTGCGCCACTGTTGCTCCACATGTTGCCTCCAGACTAGATGTGGTATGAACACAGCTGAAAACTATTTCATAGGGCTTAGGTACCAGCTCATGTAGCAGCCAGACATAGCTAGCTGGGCTGTTCCCACCCCACCTTGTCCCCAGTGCTTGTCACCACTCCTCTGCCGAGGCTGGTTGGCAGAATAAAGCACCAAGGGCTCCCCTGATTTATCAAGACAAAGGTGGCTGTTGGGTGGTGGGCTGAGTTACATGACCAGGCTTCCCAATGAAGCTCACACATGCTGCTTAGCCATCTCTGCTTTGGGACAGGTGACCTACAGCAAAGGAGCAGGGGCAAGAGGCTGGGGGAGGAAGGCGCAGCACAAATGTCACAGATGACTGCCGTGTATGAGCATGAGCACCTACGTGCTCTAGCAGTAACTATATTTTTACATTTCTCTCTCAGGGAGGTGTAATGTGGTACTGAAATCCAAACCGAAGATTAAGGGCCCTTTGTGCAACACGCCATTACACTCACTCACTGTGAGCGGTAGTCCCCATGCCAGGCGACACCTAAGGAGCTAGTTAGGAAACCAGATGAAGTGGAGAACTGGGTGGAGCAAGGAGACAACCCAGTCCTGGGTAGACCCTGTCACTAGTGGCAGAGCAAAGACATACATCCTCAGAGTGATCCATGCTGAAAACAAGGAGCAAAACTAACAAATCGTTCTACAAAACCTTGTCTGCTGCGGTGTGCAGGTGGCATTAGGTTCAGAGTCTGGAAGGCAGAAACCTCATTTGATCTGCAGAGCAGGCACAGGTTAAAAGCAGACTTAACTGGAAACTTCCTTGACCAGAATTATTCAACCATGACCCAGAAGACTCCCTTTCTTGGCAAAAGCCATGCTATATCCTGCTGTCCTTGAGGCAGGCAGATACTTTGCAAAGCTTGTTCTTTAAAGTGAGGCAGCCTATAAAATTGAGCAAGGATTTCATGTTTTTAATTCTGCGTGCATATAACTCACCTGGCCACTAAATTGATTTTTAAAAATCACCTGCATTTTTTCAAGTGAAGGAAGAGTTGAAAAATAAATCTCAGAAAATAAGGCATTTTCATTATGACATCTGCCACACTGGATGCTAGAAAGATAAGGAAGCTACATTTTCACTTCTTAGTCTAATGTCATTTGCTAATTCTATTCCAAACACCATTTACGTTCATTCTTAGCCTTTGACAGAAAACTGGAGTGAAACTTTAAATATTCACTATAAATTATTATTCTTTACATTACTGGTTTTCAAAATAACATGTATGGGTAGAGATTTATTTCTAATTCAAATTCAACTATAACTTAACAAATATGCATAAGCAGTCTTTCTTGAAATAAGCATGCAGCGGGCAAAAGCTAATCCTCAAAAACCTACCAAAAGTACTCTGAATTGTCTAAAATTGCAAACAATGGTGTATTAGTAGAAATGGAAACATTTTTTGTTACTGAAATCTTTAAAAAGAACAACCTGCCACAACAAATGTAGGCAATGAGGACGAATGAACTGTGTGGCTGGACAGAGTGCACATCTTCTATTCCGGATAGCTATTTTAAATGGAAAACAGACAATTTAGACTAATTTTGTCCCTGGTATAAATCTGTTAGCATTAATGTTGTTGTGACTACTTGTAGCAAATTCACATTTTCCCATATCTCTTAAAGACAGAACCATTTAACTGTGTTTTTTAAGGCTGTTAGCTGAACTAGCTGCTTTAGGAAGAGGTGTATAGGTACAAGCTGTTGAGGGCTTTTTCTTCAGAAAGTGAACTCACTGAGTTCAAGAGAAACAGGGACCGTGAGAGAGAAAAGGAGGCCAGATACTTGCAGCCTTCAAGGAGGAGTAAACTGCCTCATGGCTTGGGTTGGATTGATGAGGATGAGTGAAGCGATTGTGGTAGATGGTAAAACAAAGAAGCTAAGGAGGAAGAAGTGGAAGAGACAAACAGGCTGCTTGGGGCAGGCCAAATGTGTTCAGAGCTAGTGGCCATACCTGCAGCCCTTGTGGGGCCAGGATACCAGTGCAGTGGAGGTAGATATCTAGGGAACAGGGAAAAGCCCTTCAGTTTTGGATCAAGGCCAAGCAGCTCTTAGACCAGGCTGTGCTGGCTGAAATACAAAAACGGGTCTGTGCCTGGGCATATTCAAGGAAAGTTCTCTATTGAACACAACAGGGAGGAAAAAGTGAATTTAATACAAGCTCTTCCTTCTCCAAGAGAAAAAAAATCAACCCAAAGCCAGACAACCAGTTTCTGAATCTCAAACTTGCTAGGGCTGCAGAATTGGTGTTTGCTTCTGGGGTCCGTGTCCAGTTTCCTAAGAGCATAGGAGAGTGAGGAGGGAGGACTCTCAGAAAGAGGAATGACAGTTTGAACAAGCATCCTTCAGCTTGACTACAGGTCCTTCAGATTGTCATATTGTGGCTGGCTGATTTGGATTTTAATGATTCAGACATTTCTAGGACTTTCTCCTAAGGTTTCAGGAGCTTTGTCCAGCCTGTCACAAAACTAAGAATTTGGGTATGTACCAAAAATATATGTTAGTGTGGATGAATGTTTCATTTTTAATAATGGTAATGGAAGACCTTCAGTTAATGAACCCTTCTGGAATAGCTCTGTAACAGCCCACTCAGCCACATGGTTGTTAGTGGGCAGTATTTTGCTCTGTAGCAAAAGATGAGGGATTCTGCAACAGTTCACTGGAGGCAGCTATAAACTCCGAAGTTTCTCTTCAATATTATGTGCCAATAATTCTGACAGATTTTCACACACAATTAACCAAAACCATTTCAGGGAACACAGTGTTAAACTCCCATTTAGACAGCAGCAATACCAGATTTCTTGCATCTGCACATTTTTCCAGTCTTCTGAGGAAATGATATCTGGAATAAGATAAATGCGTTACCCATCATGCTGCTTACATGTTTTTCCTATGCCTCTTCCTATGTATGGCTTCCGTCACAGGTAGCATGACCAGCAATAAAAGATATTTATAGCACAGTGCTTTTCCAAGGTAGCTTTTGGCTGCAATTTTGCTTCCAGCCATACCGTCCACATTCGGACACCTTGCACTGTGTTGAAGCAGATGAAGTGGTTTGAGACTATGGGACTGGTAAATGGCAGTAGACAGGTCTAAAGTGTATTGTTTTTAAGCGGTTCACTGCTCAGAATGAAAAATGACACTGGGTATTCAAGTGTGAGCCAAAATAAATCCATTTTTAAATGGTGATGTCTCTCACTGAATAAAAATTGAAGGACCATACTCTGACAACGGACTACAGCCACCTACTTATGGCATGTCAGGATAGCAATAAGTGACTCACCCGCCCACCTAAACTCCAAGGACACCAGGGCCTGATGTCTCTATCACAAAGTTGTCACAACACTGAACTTAGACAAACAGTTTTTCCTACTGCCCACAGTCTGTACAGTACTCACCACTTGTTCACTTTTCCAGGTCGTCAGCCCCTAAAATATCTCAAGGTGAAAATGAGTGGGAGTGACATTACACAAACACGTCCCTTTATTAGCAAGCTTGTACTAATATTGATGTTAAAATCTGTTTGTTGATAAATGCTAATTAAATACCAACTCAAAGCTTTACTTTGACCCTCTCTTGGGGTCTTTTGGACTTCTTAATTTGCAGGGTGATCAACAAATCCCACCCAATGTGTTCTGTAAGGTGATTAAAACCACCACTGGGGTGGGGGGGGAAAGAAGACGATTTCATATAGTGGGAAAAAAGTGGAGAGAAACATCTGGAGCAGAGAAATTATGAAAGTTCCCAGCTGTGCCATTAATTTGTTGATGATGTGAAAATGAAGGACAGCAGTGGCTTTTTCACGTGATGGTCAATGAGTTGCAGAGAATATTCCATCTGCAAAGAGATTCAAGAAGTGGTTTGTCTGACAAGACATCAGCCAGTGCTTCCCGAGCTTTCTTCATCCTTTGAGGAACAGGTATCTGCCACAGGATAGTGCACTACCTAATTTTGCTATGTGTCACATGGGCATGGGATTTAGGGTGAATGGGTGAATGTTGTCTGCAGGTAAGAAAAATTACTTTCTTGGTTTACTGTGGAGACAAAGAAAGCTAGTCAGGTGGAGAAGAGAATATAAAGGGAAGAGATAAAAATCGTGCGTTAAATGGAAGTGTGAAAGGGCAAAAATTCAGCCTCAGAGGCTGCTTGCATAATCATAAATCAAATGGGCCAGGGTCTGATCTCTGCAGGCTGTTAGGATGGTGCTGTTCACATTTGAAGAGCTAAGCAGTCTCCTTCATAATCCCCTGCTGAATACCTGGTACATATTGTGCTCCAAACCATTGCCCAGTCATTGCCTGGAAGACTGGTAGGTGGCACAGACCAAAACAATATTTGGGACCAAAAACTGAGCTAAAAATTAAGCATTCCAGGCGATTATATGCTGGTGCTTGTGCCCAAGGTTTGTTTCTGCTTTGCTTTTAAGCATGGAGGAGTCAAAGAAGACAGAGTTCTTCCCCAAAGATTCCATATGGGGCCCTTACCCACAGAGAAGCTTGAAGCAGCGGGGAACAATTTGACGGAATTCCATACTATCTGCATAGTTGCTCCATCTGTTTTATCAGTCAAATTGAGTCACTTGATATTTAAATAACTTATTCTCACGTAAGTTCCCAGTCTCCCAGAAGAACCTCAAGGCTTCATGCACACTTGCTAAAAGGTAGGATCCCAGCCCCTGCAGTCAGTGACCACTGCATCATGGCAATAGCTGAATCCCAGTCATGAAGCATCCTTTACCTTCTGGCTTCTTAGATATTTACTCAGGAGTGATGTTAATTCCTCAGTGTACCGGCACAAGTGTAACTCCACCAGGATCACTCTGCATGCACAGCAGAACCTCTATCCCTTTGATAGGGTGAGACATCTTTTCCTTCCCAAATTAGCTGCCCTGTGGTGATGGAATCTTAGCACTGAAGTTGAAGGGTACTTTTTTGAATATTTTGCTATGAGGTCAAAAATTCTGAATATGGTGCTTACAGCTCATTCAGGTCCAATGGCATTGCCTAAGTTGTTATCATTTTGGTATAAACAGCCACTAGCAGTGGAACCGCAGCTCAGGTCTTGCCACCCTCTCCCCTAATCGACATAGCCTGAACTTTGGGAGCTGGGGAGGGTTTAGGTCACTTTCACTGTTTAGGGCAGAGAACAAAAAAGTATTGTAGGATTTGGACTAGTTTGTTCAGCAAAAGGCAGGTGATAAAAAATAATAATCCTTAAACCCCCAGATACTCAGATTGCATTACTATTTGAGAATCTCAGTTTTCATATAAAAACTAAAGCAGGAATTCAGTCCTGATTGCCTGAAAATGAGTCCCAACACTCCAAATACCAGATGGCAAATAAAAGAAGACCCAAATGTACTATTTTGCTCCTGTACATTAGAGGGGTTTAGGAAACAAAAGGATTCATTTTTATATGCCTTGCATTAGCAGTCTGATACAAAAATGCTCATATCTAGGTAATAGGAAGACAATTTTCTGAGGGCAGGCATGAGGTGGTAGAAAGTGTGTGGAGAATGTGACAGTAAAAATCAGACTACACAGAATAAATGGTGGTGAGGTGAAATGCACAGTTTTGGATATATTTGAGAGGAATGATACAGGGCAAAGCAGGACGATGAGTGAGGAAGTCGGCAGAGAGAGAGAGCCAAGGCCATGGTGTGAGTTTAGGAGATATTAACATTGACCTCTGGAGTGCAGAAAGCCATATATATGCTATGAGTGCTGTATGAGGTAGCTTGATATTGATAGGCTACACTCCAGCAAAGTGTTCATACTCCAGTTGCAAGTTAGATTGGGAAAACTCCACTTCTGCTGATAGAGCTTGTTGCAGCCCTCTTGAGAAAGAAAAAAAGGCACCCTGCAAAAGAGCACTTTTGCTGATATATCTTAATCCATACTAGGGGTTTCTGCTGGCACAGCTATGCTGGTTGCAGATCACACTTCAGCACTCCCCTGATTGATGTACATACCTTACAACAGTTTGTCATGCCGAACTGGCCAAGGTCTGTGCTAGGAGAGAGGGAGTCTGAGGACCAGGCAAGGAGAGTCAGAGAGCAGAAGAGTAGAGAGGTTTCTGTGTTGCAACCAAGCAGAGAGTGAGTAACAGCAGAAAGAAAATCAGCATATTAAGAATAAACAGTACTTGCCACAGCTTACTGGCTGGACTTCTAATTCCAGCCATATAAACTTGGAGATTTTTTTATTTAAAAAAGAAGTCTCTGTTTTTCATTGCTGTGTTAGCTGTCTGGTGTTCTGTTGAAAGAGAATTATAAGACATATCCTTTCTTAATATGAAGATATATTAGCTTGTAAACTTGAAAAGCAGCCTGTGGTTGTTGAATGCATGGGTCTTTAAAAATCATGGGCTAGTGCTTCATTACATGTAAAAGTTGCTTTATTTTGATCAAAACATTGTGTTGCCATTGCAGTTCTCCTCCACCCTTTAAATTTATTATGCTGGCTGCTCTTCAGATTTCTTCTAACTACTGTTGATACACCACCCTTTCACTGGCATTCCTTCTGGTTTCCCACATATTATTTATTTAAAACGTCAGTTATCTCAGGTCCAGTGCTTTTCTTGCAAGGCATGCAGGAGCTTAAGTTGCAGTGTGAAATTATTGCTCTGGCTTGATGAATGTAATCGATTTAATAGAGGCAAGCAATGCCCTACTGAAATCTCTCAGATTACAATATCATTACTACACACCATACTACATCTCTATATACTATGCAGAGATAAATCCAGTGTGTGTGTATGCACAGACTATGTGTATACATACAATGGGTGCATGTATGTGTGTTTATATTGTGCACATATGGTGGGTGCTGTATTGTATATATAGCCTATTTATGGTCACTCTCAGTCAGGCAGAGATCAGTAGTGTTACCTGATAATATAAAAACACAGACAATAAAAACCCGTTTAAATTAAGGCCAGCAGGGAAGACTGGAGTAAAGAAAGAAACGTGGATCAACGATGCTGCTGACAAAGCATTAGCAATTTCCTGAGCCAATAAACCAGCACAGCACCATGGAAGTACTGTTCATGGGGAAACGCTTGGCAGCTTCAGCTTCTGGACAACAGGGCGGGAAGAAATACCCATTTTTTCCACCACTGAGAGTTAACTTTCAGATCAGAAGACTGCCAGCTCTCATTTTCTGTTTTTCCAAACACAGGAAAAGCTAGTCCATTTTAAAAAGCCTCCCCTCCCATTTTAATATACAGTCTTCGAGGTACAAGCTTCTATTTATTCCATTAGTGAATGCTGAATTAGAAATCATCTTTCAGCTGTTTCTGTGATATACATTCACCACTGGTACCTAGCTGCATCTGATGCTTGTATACACTCCACTGCCATACAGCCTTCACTAGCTATTGCTTGCTACACACTAGAGAGATCTACAGAACAGTAAGATGAATCGCTATACCTAGGGAATACCAATTTCACTACTGCACCAGAGGGGGAAAAAATTAAAAAAGAGTGTCTCTGAGTCTTTATAGGTTTTTAAACTGTTGGGAAATTCTAGGGTGTTCATGAGATCTCTTGAACTGTCTCCAGTAGAAGCCAGATCAGGTCTATGTAGCATTGCAGAAACACTCAGTTAGCTACTGTTACTAAAAGCAGATCTCCACTGAAGTTCATTAGGTTTAGTAGGCCAAAAGTACAACTTATTTCTTATGGTCGTTGGCATATAATATAAACACAGACAATAAGCTTGACATATCCAATGTTCTTAAAGTATATGGTCTTTTAGTAGCCCGTGCTTGGAATTTTCAAGGGAGTAGCAAAGAACTGCATGGTTGGATCTTGGTATTCAGCATTGAATTTGGGCATAGATATTAAAAGCAGAAGTAGCCAGGAGCTTGCGTTCCTATTACAAGGAATTTTCTACTTTTTGTTATATTATTTTGTAGATAGTCTGAATTGGTCCCAAACCACTCCTTTACTTGAAGAAATTTTCAGGATGCAAATTACTAAAATCTTGAATTTGTCAGTTTCTCTGCTAATGTGAGCAGACACTTTAAAAAGCCTGCAAGCTGCCTGAGCAGCTAGAAGGGCCCCAGGCACCCGGGATGAGTGCTGCAAAGTCAGGGATCCCAGGGCATCCCTTGCCTCCACAGCAAGTGGAAGAGCAGACTGGGCAAACCTCCACATAAGCAGTATCACGAGCCTCGTGACAAACCCAGCAGGTACCACAGAGAATGCTTCCTTAATTTCAGCAAAAGCTCTTCAGGCTATTAGGTTTCAGACAAAGCAGTCAGGCTCAATGAACCAGAATTTTTTCCGATCAGTTCTACTTGCAGAACAGTTCCCCAAAGGCGGGAAAGTCACCCTTTCACTCTCCTGCTGTTGCGGTTTTCTCTTCCTTTTCTTTTCAAATCTTGTTGTTTACAGCCCATTTACACCATTTTGTACTAAGCCTGGCCATTCTGAGTCAGCACTAGGCAGGAGCCTCTCAGTCAGCGCTGGCCTAGACCTGCACCAGACTGAAGGCAGCACTTGCCTTCCCAGAAGGAGAAGGAGCCTGCAACCACCTCTCTTCTCCACGTACATGGCAGCTGAGTGGGCGGGAATCTTGTTTTTGCCCGGCATAGTCACGAAATCCAAAGGCGAATCTGACTGTAGTGACTACCCAGCAAACAAACCATGTGGTAATATTGGTTTGCACAACTTCTCTCCAATCAATCCTGACTGACGACCAAATAGCAGAAAAGCTCCAACTTCCCTTTGTTAATCCTCCAGTGAAAGTTTAGCTCCCCTCAGACAACTGCTTGTAAAAACTCATTCAAGCAGCTCTAATTAACCTTTTTGGGAGAAGTTTTTAAGAAATTTAGATATAGCAAAATGTAAGCGTGATGGGTCATTAAATATCTCTTAATTTGAACAGACACCCAGTTTGGCATTTAGGAACAATATCCTGAGACAGAATTTTCTTTTAGAGAGATGTGAAACTGAGGTTTTGACTCCATGTGTACAAGACATCCTACAGCAGCTTCTGTAAGAGCAGAATCATTGCCAAGTGCTTGGTGTTAAAAATTACCAGGATTAAAAAAAAAAATAAAATCATGGATTGCTTTAGGAATCACATTTTTTCCCAAAACATAAATTTACGCCTTTTTATATTCTCCTATTTATTTTCTGCTTCTGGGGTTTCCAATTTTAAGTTTTTTCCAACCATGGTTTCTTGCCTTAGCGAGCGAAGACTGTTGCAAGATCTCGTTATACAAGGATATGCAGTTTTAAGAACAGCAACAAATATTGTGAGACTCACCATAAAATAGCAAGAGTTGGCAGCGCTGCAGTAAAGATAATAACTCTTGTGCCTTCCCAAACTGCAGTTTCTATAAATAGCGTCTGTCTGCTTTTACTCCTCCTGTGATTAATTACATCAATTTTCCTGCACTTCCTCTTCTGCAGTGTCCCTGTGAATTGATACGTTAGCTGATGGACTGAAGCAATGCTTATGAGTGTTCCCCATTAAACACCTTTGACATTAAGCTGTTGTAAAAAAAAAAGAATTGCTGCAAGTGGGGAGGCTAAGTGGGTAAGGCGCTCTCTCTGCTTTCCCACTGCAGAAAGGGGCAACTTGCCACCATATATTATATTTTGCGGCAGGTGTGCCAGGCACAGCTGCGTGGCCACAAGATCATGACATGGGTGGGGTATCTCCTGCACGCATCTCCTGTTGCGTGTGCCCCACCTGGTTCAACCTTGTCTTTCACAGCGGAGAACTGTTTGTTCAGTGCTCTGGACTTGTTTGGGCAAGGGGGAAAATAAAGGGGGAAATTCGCCTTGCCCAGCTTTGGATACCTACCAAGGAGAGACCTTCCTCCATGCTAGTCAGTTGCGACTTCTTCTACAGTCAGTAGAAGGTGGTAAGTGCTTTTGAGAATGGGCTTCACCTGACCTGTTTCCCTACTGACCCACTTTAGGATGTTCTTGGTGCCTTAGAAGTGCCGGTCTCTCTCCACCAACTGCAATGACACTTTTTCAGTTATTTGAGAACATTAGAGGAAGTTCCGAATTTGAAACTGGGGACAGCCAGCTCATTTGCCAGGAAGGTGCAGGCAGACAGGGTCATAGAGCAAAGCTGTTTAGGTGGTGGAGGAAAGGACACAGCACCCCTCTGCTTTCCGGCCAGGCTTCTTTCCACACAAGACACCTATCAAAGGTACATATTCCACAATGCTGTAGGCTCCTTCCCACTCCAACACCCCACAGCCTCTTTGTGAATCATAGATCAAGCTGAACAGCCGGGTCAGGCTCATGGTGTGGTGGAGCAGGAGATCCTGCGACACGTAGCTACAGGATGTGAGATGCAGGTGCCCGTGGGTCACGGTAGATGGGAAAAATATTTCAGTGAAACGCATGCAGCATGTGAGAGACTTGTTAGGACCCTGTAACATTGCTCCCACTTCCAAAGGGCAGAAGCTGTTCCTCAGTAATGTCTTACCATGGCACTGAAAAGGTCTAGCAGGGCCGCTCAGGCCTTGCACAAGATCCACTTCCCTTAATGCTGCAACACTGAACATCCCTCTTTGTCTTTCACACATGGCTCCTGCTCACCTTGGGATGCAAATCTCCCCCCTCTGGCTGTTGAGAAACTAAGGAATGGGATTTGGAGGCCACTTGTTGCACATACGCATATATGTCTCTCTGCGTGCATGTGCATGTCTGTGTGTATCTGTGTATCTCCTGCAGAATGGAAGGAAACGAGGAATGATGCCATTTTGGCTGTCGTCCCTCCTCATCCAATTCTGGCATTTTTAGCAGGCTGTTCACACTGAAAGCCTCTTGCCTTCTTTCTGCTAGTTCAAAACATGTATGCCTGTCCCCTTTATGGAGAGCCAGATGGGATATGTCTCATCTGCAAAGGGCAGAACAGATTTTGTCTGATGTGTGGTACCCTGTCTTTACAGCTATTTTTACAGCTCTCAAAGTCCTAGATTCTGACTGAGGCCTCTGGGTGGTTCCATAATATTAAGCGCATTAATATTAAAATACTTCCTTTGGAATAAAGGTGATTCTTTATAAGAATTGGGTAATTTGATAGATGTTTCTGGCAATATCCAACATGAGAAAACTCTATTTTAGGATTATATAAATACTATAAAAGTGGCCTAGTAAATTAGACAATGTGTTAAAATTAGATTTGCTTCACCTTCTGATGATAGGAAGAAGTTAACTGTTAAAGTGGAATAGTGATAACGCCAAGCATTCAAAAACTGTGACAAGTCAAATCATGAATTTTTATATCAGCAATGTATTTAGGATCCTTTCTCCTTGCCTATGGGGTCTTCATCCTTAGGGTTCAGGTGGGTGCCATTTTCAACCTGTTCCACGCAACCATCAGGCCAAAAGCATTTTTTTGTGGGTGATTCTCACATGCCCACATAAGCCCAAACTATAGAAAATACTTCAAATACAACCGGAGTTGATGACCCTGAGGGGAGGAAAAAATGGATATCTCATCTTTAAGCAACCAGCCTGCTCACATAACAAGAACTCGATAATGATTTCAAGCTGTAGGGTGTGTGGCATCTAAAAGGCCAAGTTAATACAGTATCATTGGCTGGACAATCCCGTAGTTCCTTCTAGCCTTAAAAGCAGTGTCATACCTGAAGACTCAGCTTTTAATGGCCTAGGCTATCAAAGATGAGCTCATTAGGCATATTATCAGCATAAGTGATGCTTAGAACCTCTCTCTTTTTCAACTTTAGTCCCTGATCTGAAGAAAATCTGTACAGTTGAAAAAGAGTCAGGCATCGGGAAAGGCTCTGGGGAGAACTTGAAATTCCAGAGATATTGCACATCAGAGGCTGGATTCAGGTTATTGACAAGAGAAATCAGAGTGCAGATACCCAGCAAAATGCAGAGAGGTTTGACCAGTGAGATGGAGGACAGTCAGAAGCAGCTATGTGTCAGCAAAGGAAAAGCTCTGCACAGGAAAGATACATCTATGGATGGTAGGCATTCCTCAATTGGAGCACAGAGTAATCCTTGGACATTCCCCAGCTTTAGTGCTTTGCTCCAGTAACCCTGAAAAATAGCAAAGGGCCCGCATTTTAGTTTAATAAATCTAGTCCTTGGCTCTTGGCTCCTCAGGCTTTTTCAGTTAGCTCACGTTTCTCAAAGGTGATACCTTGTAAGGACAAGGTGCCATCTGGACTGATTGAAAGCCAAACTCCTTCTGCCCCCTTTCCTCCAGAAGACCCCACAAAAAGGAGCTGCAAGTGTATCCCAATTAACAGAACCAACACACCTGTCATTCTGCAACCCAAAAGCTAGGGCCAGACTTGTGCATGTGTATTTTGCAAAGGTTGAAGGTTGAATTTGCAGCGTGCCTCTTATTTGCAGCCTCACATACTTGGACCTCGTGGGCAGGCAGAGCTCACATACAAGTTCAGATACAAGCATTTATGCTTTCTCAAACATTATGCGCACAGTTTTACTTAGAAAAAGAAAGGAGAGATTAAATTCTCGGGAGTGTCTACATTGCAAAGCCTGGCAAACACTGTATTTTATAGGCATTTTAAAATAAGACTAACTCTTGTTTTTATTTATCATGGATTACATGTCTTCAGGTTTTAATATAAATATCCAGGACTTTGGACTCCTCCTGTGACTGAGAGTTTGTTACAGTTAATGGAAAAATCTTCACCGCCTAGTGATATTCTAGCTTGCCTATAATAATAAATAAAGCAGTTTATTCGCCACAAAGAGAGTCCCAGTCAATGATATGAGAACAAGAGTTTTTCAGCTCTTGGCCAGTGGGGTGTTGCATACTTTCTACTCTTTTTTTTTTTTACAGCGAAGCTTTGCAAGGGTGGCCCTTGACTGGAGTGCTCAAATACAAAGGCTTTAAACCGTTTCAAAATTAAGTGAATTTAGCAAACACAGGAACCTTCAGAGGTTCCCACCCAATTGTTTGTTAGCTTTCTGCTGCTGTGTCTATTTGTAAAACGCAGCTATCTGAGCTGGGGATTACATAAGAACTGTCAGCTTCTGTCTAATATCTTTAAGGTTCTTTCCTGTTGCTGCTTTATTTGTGGAAGAAAGCTTGTTTAATGTGAACCCTGAGCGCTCCAAACCAGAATGCAAGTAAAACAGGTTTTAAAATACAGCCCACTGATTTACAGACCGTTTCTCACAGTTGTGGCATTCTAACTGACAATTTTGGGATATCTGGTGTTGAGGATTCAGCCAATATCACTAAGCCTAAGCACAATTCATCCCAGGCTAGGTTCTCCAAACTTGCCAATACGCAGGTGTTTTCCCTAAACAAGTAGCTTAAGGGATACGTCAGCATTAGTCTTTTCTTACCTTGACTTGGGCACTGTGATTGAAAGTTTAATGTTACTACATATCCAAGCTAGAGGGATGTCCAGAGAAAAGATGAAGCCTGAATGGTGCAGGTGGACCCTGCAGGTCCCAGGGGCCGGGAGTGAACCAGAGCCCCACAGAACGGTGGGTCACAGAGGCCAGCAGGCAAGTGGCCAAAAGGTCCAGCAACCTGCTTTTTAGAGTATCCACAGCTGCCAGTAAGGAGCCCTCGGATAGGTGAACCTTGGTTTCTGGGAACATCGGAGGGTGATACTGTGGCCTCCTTACCCCATTTTGGCATTTCTGAAGAACAGGGAAAGGATTTTTGTTCATTCCAGCTTATGCATGAAGTTAACCCCAAGTGTAAGCAAGTCAGGAACCAGTTAACCAAGGCAAAAAATGGACACAAAAAAAAAAAAAATTGGGAGGTTTTTTAATTTGTCTCCTTCTTCTGTATGGGACAAGTACCCAGGCCAATTCTCCCTTTTCCCCTTGCACAAACTAAAACTTTGTTTTTTCCATATCCCAAGAGGTGGGAAACCCAGGATATCCTTGCTTGGTTTGGAGCATCATCAGTAAGAGGTGACAGCAAGACTGGTAAAGGGTTTGTGGCTTCGCGCAGTACCACTATCAGGCCGTGCGCTGAACTCGGTGTGTGAACTCACCTTGCGCCTCGGGGCCTGAAAGGGGTTCATTATTATCTACACACATTCAAAAGCAACTACAAACATACTGCAAATAGTGAAGGGGAGGATGAAGATATAGCAGTGTGTTACAACTACAGGCTGTGAGATTCATAAGCAATGGGTTTCACTTCTTGGTTTCCAGGGATATTGTCATGGCAGCATCTGAACTGTGGGACCCAGCTACTCTCCCCAGATGCCCCAGTCCTCTCTTGACTTCATATCAAGACTAGACGTATGTACGCCTATTTTCCACGAGGACAAGAAACCCGCTGACAAGTATCAGGGGCTTGCTATTGTACTCAGTATGACCCCAGCTTGGGATATCACGGGATCAGGACCAAGGGTCACACCACGAAATGCATCAGCCCTACAGTTTAGACACAGCCTGGGTGACCTGTGGCAGCCTTTTGTGCTGCCTGAGGAACCCCGTATTCAAAGGGCGTGCTGTTAAATCCCCACCTAAAGTGATGCTGCAAAGTCTCACGTCATGTCCGGTAGCAATAATCTTCACTATTCTCGCATTATTTGCTCTTTCAACATCTGCATGCACTTATTTGCTCGTCACTTTAGAGTTTGTCTTGCGACCTGGATTATTCTCTCGTTCGCATTTTCAGGCCACCTATCGCGCTTTCCATCTTCGCCCGCAACAACATCTCCCTCCGGAAAGTGCGGAGCGCAAACCTCGGCGCAAAAGGGAGCATTTTCTTTCCCTCGCTGGAAACACCTACCGCCAAGGGAAGAGAAAAATCCACGTAAAACCCAACACACGTTATCGCCCGGACGTGTAGGGGGGCTGGCGGCGCCCAACGCTTTCCGCCAGAAACCTCGTTTTTGGTTGCCACCTTTGGGGCTGTCCCCAAGCGCCGCGTCTGCCCCGACTGAGCGGAGAGAAGAGCGGGGGCTCGGGAGGCGTCGCGCCACATCGCCCGTGCGAAGCGCGGAGCCGGGAATGGTGGCGGCCCAGGGTTTCAGCCCGAAAGCCGAGTGATTCTGACAAAAACTCCCGCCGGCCGCCGCTCAGGCACCTTGGCTAAAGGCCGGCGCAGAGCGGGGAACACTTCAGTGGGAATTTTCTTCCTCCTACGCCCACGCCGCCCGAGGAGGAGGAGGAGGAGAAAGCGAGCGAGGTCCCGGCAGAGCGGTTAGGAGCGGGTTTGCGAGAGCCCTCCTCCCAGCCCGCAGGGGAAGAGGAAAGGAGCGCCGTGGCGGGCGGCGGAGGATGATAACTTAGGGCCCTGCCTGGCGGTGGGAGCTGCCCGCGCTGCCCGGGCGAGGGCGGCTTGGGAGGGCGGCCGCGATGTCCCAGGGCACGGCAGGAAGAGAGGGAGCGCCCCAGGTGCTGCCGGAGGGGAAGGCGAGGCAGAGGAAGAGGAGGTGGAGGAAGAAGAAGGAGAGTAAGACGCGGCTGGTGCGCTCCAACTTGCTGGTACCTGAGGCCGAGGCGGAGAAGTCCAAGAGGACGGTCCTGGCCAGCAACCGCCTCAAGACCACCAGGTACACGGCGCTCTCCTTCCTGCCCAAGAACCTCTTCGAGCAGTTCCACCGCCTGGCCAACGTCTACTTTGTGTTCATCGCGCTCCTCAACTTCGTGCCGGCCGTCAATGCCTTCCAGCCGGAGCTGGCCTTGGCCCCCGTGCTCTTCATCTTGGCGGTCACTGCCATCAAGGACCTGTGGGAGGATTACAGCCGCTACCGCTCCGACAAGGAGATCAACCACATGGAGTGCCTGGTGTACAGCAGGTGAGGCGGGGTGGGCGCCGGGGACGGGCAGCGCCGTGGTGGCAGCCGGCGGTGGGCCCGCGCCGGGCACGGGGGCTTGGGCGAGCGGAGGTGTGGAAGCAGGGCAGTGAGCAGGTCCGTTGTGGAGGGCTTTACGTTTCCACTCCAAGCACGAAGAAACTCCCAGTTGGAACTGGAGCTGGTGTCTCCCAGCTCTTTACTCGGAACTGCGGGAGTTCCTACAGTCCTGTACCTTCAGGTGAAAGCGAATCCACTCTGATTGATGGGGTCCCGCGGTAAATCACTGATTTATGAGTAAGGAACATTTTTTATAGGTCTGCACATACGCTCTGGGCTTGTTAGTGGTTTATGCTTTAAAGGAAGGACAGTGCATGGCAAAATGAATGTAAGCATCACAAGGAGTGTTTGATTTGCAAGCCTTTATGCAAACACTTCCCAGTGTGAGCTGTCAGTTACACCAGTGTATGGTTTCAGGCATTAATTTGGTTTTAGCAACATGAGACCTCGCTCAACTAATCTACTAAATCTTCACTGAGCGAAGGAAGGATAGAGGCCCGAGGCTTCTGCATTTGAGTTAGGTCTGTGAGGTTTCATGATGTGAATTAGTGAGCCTGAGCTATGTTTGCTTTTCTGAAGAATGAGGCAGTCTCTCCATTGAACCATTTGCGTTTAAGTGAATGCTTTTTATTTATTGTCTCAAGTGTCATCGTTCCCTGTGACTTCACTATTTCCCAAAGCTCATGGATGGAGCCATTTATCTCCTTCAGATTTTTTTTTTTTT